>DWGJ01002269.1:0-16323 GCA_018246895.1 Aspitha aspitha aspitha | reverse complement strand
GACAAAGACATTTATTTGTACAAATATGGGTACATTTAAAGATGTTATAGAATTGTTAGATCACTCCATATTTTGCCTAATATGGGGTACAAATATAAAACATAAATTTATAATTTTATAATATTTACATTACATGAATTAATTATTTATCTATTATAGCTTTGTTACTTAATTTTTAAACTAAAATTTAATAATAATTTAGCATTTGGAAATGTATATATTATGACATAGGGATATTATGCTTTAGGGATTGCTAATATGTTACTTATTGACATTAAAAGAATTTCGTTTTGAGAGCATACCGTAGTATTAGTGTAGAAAACTCGTCGTGTACATAAACGCTTGGTGCCTAGCCGTGCGCCGTGTTATTGCACATTCGCCGGTTTATACTTCCCGGACCAAAATATCCACAATCGACGGCATCCGTTATTGAACGGCGAGTGCTGCTTGCAGACCGTATGTTTTAAAATGAAGCAACAAGCCTTGTTTTAAAAATAACCAGCCAGACTACTTCGGTTCGTATTACCCTTGTATCGCTTTCGTATATGAAAGTATGTAGGTATATGAAATAGCCGTGCCTGACGCAAAGTTAAAATAAATCATTGTGCGTGTCATTCATTTATGTATCGTGTCGTCACCAAGTGCATTATGTTTGTAAACGGGAAATCGAACAAATTTATATATAAAGCCACTGATAGATTTTGTTTATGCAGTCACATTCAAATTAGTGGTAAAACGTAGTTTTAAATTTTTTTGTATTCAAAAAGAAGATACCGGCTGTTCAATTTTGGTGATTGATATTTTATGATGTTATATCATAAAACGTTCTTTTCGTTAAAATGACTACTTTCAATTAAATAACACCAGATCAACATTTTTTTCGATGGATTTCAATTGCATCAAAAATATGTAAGATTTTATTTACTGGGCGAACGGTATTATATTGGAACAATAGTCCTATCGACAGATATAAGCTTGGCAACTGTCAAGATGTCCCACGGGCTGGCTCATGCGCCATCGGAAGTTGCGACCGGTTCTCGCCATTCCTATAAATCCTGCAGCGGACCACTCTAGCGAGTTCAGTGACACTCATCTTGAAGAAATTATACATAGAAAGACACGCTATGACATTGTGTGATACTTATAGGTACAAAAAAGGCTTAAGTTGTTTGAGTTTGTCAGAATTTTTAATCTTTCTCAATATGTTTGATATCTCAAATAGAATTAAATTTATATCTTAGACATTCAGATTTTAATTCATATCTTAGATATTCAAATATAATATTAATTTCAAAAATAGATTGTTTACTAAGTATTTAATATTTTTATTACCACCAATTAGTAATTAATATTCCAGTTGGCCCTACAGTCTTGTAAGATTTTAATTAAAGATGTCTATGGAGGGAAGCGGTTATTTGTGATTGCTGCCGGCTCCTTTGCTTAATATCTTCACAAAAAAACATTCCTTAATCAGTGTTTGCATTCAAAGTTCATAGGTATGTACATGTTTCGCGTGATCATTGTTTACATATAACTCCTCCGTGACCTATCAACCGATTTTGTTCTCAGTAGCCGTGAGCCCAATAGCATACAATAATATAAGTTGATGATTATACTATTGACATAAATTCTGATGTGGTAGAATACATTTAACAAAAAAAAACGATTTTATCTAATTGTGCTCTCAAGTGAAAACCAGTGCAGAGCGTTACGACTTTTATGTGCTATACTAGGACCTCGCCTGAAACACGAAACCCATATTTCAATCATTTAACAAGCCGTGCTTTGTAAACGGTTAAATAGAATTTAATGCAGTTTTAATGTTAGTTAAAGCGGACCTATTAGCCGCGCAATCGTCCGTGCTACACGTTTTGCTAAATAAGGGCGTACACACACTGGCCACTGTTGGTATTAAATCGCGCCATTTTTAAAAGCATATTATTATAGATTTGATGCAATGTCGTACTGGCCTCACAAGATATACTATTAGTAGCTTCTATAAACTTGTATGTTTAATGTTTACATTGCATTTTGTAGCACATACTCGTATTAGCGTAAGGCTGACCTATTTGACCACTGACTAACCGACTTAAAACTTGCATTACAAAGAAAATTCTCGTGTATATCAGCCTTTATTTAAATTTACGCAAACGCAGTTGGATTAGATGGCCAAATAAAAAATGTTTTAAACACAAATTAAAATGACCTTCCACCTTAACTCCGATTGCCAACGTCTGTGCACATCACAGGCGGATTTTTTGTGATAAAATGGTCGATGACACGAATAATATTTGCCATAAGTTCTTGGATTTGGTGGGATTTATTTTCGCTGATAGCAACTGTTTGTGGCTAACGAATAATGTGTTTATAATTAATCATTGTAGTGAGCATAAATAATCCATCCATACAATTCGTAAAAGTCTTACGCTAATCGTGATTCAGCTACTTTAGCACTTTTGCATAGAGGCGAGGTATTGTAATAAGCTATCATTTCCTAATCATATTGAGATCACTAAAATAGCCTGGAATCTGATCTTGTTATTGCTGAATGAGTACGACGGAAGCTTTTCTCCGAGTGGCGGCACAAATTGTTGATTACAAAAGAGCAATTGAGCCGTCAGAGGCGCAGGAAACGCTCAGATTGAAACTTATGTCTGCAGAAACGCAATCGTGTCTCGACGTAATAGGCGTACTCTATTTGTGGAACAACGTAACATATAGATTATATTATAAGTATTAAGTTGAAAACGAAAGATTATGAGATTACATATTCAATTCTTTATACGTAAAGGTTATACCTAACAACGTAGTTTTAGATATTCTTAGATGTATAACGAAAATTCTTTCTGTGAATAATATTTATAAGTACAAATTATGTAATATGTTAGACACAAACATACATAGGATTATGTGAAGTTTTTATGTGAAAATTGATATAAATAATTGATGTATTATTATTTATTTATGAATTTGTAAATCTTTATCTTACCGTACTTAACATACAATGAATCTTTGATTTTAAATATTTACCTTCCTACTCATGGATGAATGACTCTCAGTAAGTCATGAGGATAAAATAAAAAAATATATTGTTTGAGCCTACCATTAATTTGGCGGTTTATGACTATTGTATTTTTTATCGTAGAAGGTACAAACGTGCATGTAGGAAGTATCACTGCAGAGTTGTAATCTATATTTCTATACTGAAATATGAGCACAGAATCATCGATCACTCATGTCTTGATATACCCAACCACTAAAATGGAGAGTCTGATTCGTCACTTTGTTGTAAAAGTATACAATAAGGTCTGAACGATAACTTTTACTTTTTTATTATTCTTAGAAATTTAAGAAATTAAAATAAATACAACTAGGTACTTGTTTATTACAACCCTGATAATATTTGTATAAAATTTATTCGGGTAAGTGATAATAATAGTTGAAGAATAATGAATGTTAATAACAAAAAGGTTATTGTTGAAGCTGCAACTAATGGTGAAAGTTACAGAGCACGATTTGAAATAACAAGAGTTGTTTCCGCTGGTTCCATTGTGTGTAAATAGCTCATCGCTCATCATTCTACAACATGAAAAACTAAATGAATATAAATTCATATGTGGACATAAACGAGTTTATCCGATTATAAGCACTTAAACTAAGTCGTATTCAGACACGATTAGCCACGAGTCGACTGATCGGGGGGAAAATGCGCTGGTTTTGACCCACGCTAGTTTTGCATGGTCAAAGGTCACAGACGTGGTGCACGCACCCTACAAACCACAGCGCTAGAGAAATATAATACGTGATACTTACAGATCTGTGGTAACGATTGTAATAAACATAACAAGCGAGGAAGTAGTACAAACCCCGTCTTTTTATTGTCAACAGACAAATTCAGTAAGCATCATTTGAAATAATATCATTAGTTAAGTTGCGTGTAATCTTTATTAACAACGAACAAAACATAAATTTATTTTGTGTAGTTTGACTTATTTGGTGGAGATCATCCAACAATGTAGTCGAAGTGTTCGGTAAGTATACATACTGCTTGCGTGCGTACGGTGGCGTGCAATATTGTGCATAAAAGGATAGGTATCTGTGCAGATTTTTAATGTACAATAATGATTAAATCCTCTTTGCAGATATATTATTATTGAGATAACTTTTTGATTTCTTTTATTAAATTAAAAGTTTTATTATTACTTTATAGCAGTGATGAAAATATAAAAAGAAAAGAGAGATACTAAAATTAAATAGTAGGCCGATGATTGTGATTGGATCTATTTTATTGTAAAGCTAAATGTGTTGTCCGATTTTGTTACTTTAAAACCAAGGATTTTTTAAATGTAATATTCTAAGAATAATACATTTATTTTACTGTTTACAATGTATAATGAGATATGATCCCGGAGAAAATTCTGAGAAGCTTTAGTGAGACGTGTGGGTTGCGGGTGAAAGCGCGGTCGCAGGTCGCGGTCGCGCCGCACTCACCCCGCAAACTGCTTGCGTCGATGCCGTATCATATTGTGGCGAAAGCGAAAAATGGGGCTCGCTTTTATTTTAGTTTACGCTACCTTAGGTACAGTCAACAGTGTAATAAACCAAACAATTGTTTTATAGCGGCCTTCCACAGCAGTAATGCGCTGCTTGATTATCGTTGAAGTTTTATACCTCACTAATTGCACACCAGTGTGAGAGATATATTAGCTTTATCTTTTTTGTTACTATTTTATAATACAGTTCCAGACTAGCGTTTAACCGCACACCGTATGATGGAGATATAACTGCGTCTTAAGATGGAGCGCACATAGCTAGAAAAACCACCCATATTTACTCTTGCTCGGAAGAGTCCTAGATTATATTTGTCGGGAATATAGAGGACGACAGGATATTAATTATTTTTCTTTACTTTAATCTACATGAAAACAAAAGTAATGAAACTTGCGCTTTGATTGTAAGTACGTGTTGAATTTACGAGCACTAAAGTGAACATCAGTCGCAAAGAACGAATGCGCTGTTCGAGTGAAAGCGGTCCGAGGACGATTTACTAACATTGATGACAACACTTTCAGTTACGGTTACGATGACCTACACTTTTCAACTCTGCTATTTTTGTTTAGAAAGTGTTCAGTAAGTTTCAGTAAGTCATTAATCAAATTAATAACGGCCCGATAGTTTCAAAAGCGAGGCGATCAATACCGACGTGACGAGTTTAGTTGCTCAAAATTTCAGCGTAATTTGAATACGAGCAAGTAATGGATGTCAGCCTGTATTTCTTTTGTTTCAATAACTATTACTTATGTAGCTGATGTGACAGTGGACTAACAAAGTACATATTTTCTACAAGTGTTATAATTATAATATAAAAACACAATAACATGTTTAAAAGTAACAATTTTATATATTGATCGGAAACAGTTTTGTTAATTAAGTCAAAGATTATTATTATAATGATATTTCGATTTATGCATATAGCACATGCAGGGTACTAAACGGTTATGGCAATGATAAGCTACCAGTATTTCATTAGGGAGGTGCAATGAGGCACAAATTGCTCCACGCAATCGCGCCAGCCCGACCCAATCTCATTAACGGCACAGATTGATAGCCTCTGTAAAATGCTTCAAATTATTTACCGCCACATTAATATTAAATATTCGCGACGCCGATGTAATCAAACTATTATTCAATAGCCGATTACCAGTGGTACATATTTGAAATTAACACATTGCGTTGTTACTCGTACTTACATACGTACGGTTTAAAAATGTTGTACGGTCATTAATTAAAGACAATGTTGACATTCAGTTATTCATTGTCAAAACATTTATGAATTATGTTTACATAATTATAATGGCTCATGAAACATACAATGAAAAACATAATACAAACCTATTGTTGAGTGACACTGAGAACTGAGGTTAAGATTCGTTAAAACTTATATCGATATTTCCGAAGAATTCTTGTATCACCATCAAAAACATAGGTAAAAAGTAAACAATGACATAACACCTGAAGTTATTACGGAGTCACGCATCCGTAGGTAATCTGTTGGTATTGTGCACAAATTGGAGAGCTGTGAAAGATCTCGCCGCTGCAGTGGATGGTACATCGAATTTGTCCGAGCCCAATTTAAATAGATAGGTAACGGTTTGTTACGCAATGGAACATCGACCCGTGCTCAGAATGGAGTCCATTTGATCACTTATGCATCAAACGAGTTCCGACGGCTCCCCTCGCCTTCGGACACCATACGAACCTCGCACACGACGCTTTCTGGATACGTCTATTAAATTTTAATAAAGCACATTTTGGCTTTAAACTTTTTTCGAAATCTATTTTTAGTTTATATTTACAAAATACTCTTTGTCCAGTTACGCAGAAAAAGTCGTTCATGTTTGTTAAAAAGACCTACCGCAAAGGGCTGAATTACGAACTATTCTGCTGTAAAGGCACTTTGGTTAAGGCTAATTGATGGTTTACGCCTAGCGAATGCGTGCAAGAATGTCGCCCTTGCGGATTTCAGATTGTTTGACTACAATAAACATTTTATTCTTGCTTGCCACCCAGCCTTTCTACTTTGCGCATAGTTAATTTGGAAATAGTCCAATTTATTTATTAATTAAATAACGTTTGGTTGTGAATTACATTTGGTGTATAGGAATAGGAATACATTTTTTTTCGACAATTTGTAAACAAAGTTAAATACGACTGACTACAACTCATTTGCTAACATTTTAATATGTGTGATATCCTAATAGTACGAGTAATGTAAAATTAAGTGTACGAGTAAGTAAACACATATGCCACGTACATTGTATGCGCCGGTGATTGGAGCGTTTATTATCTTGTGAGCAGAGAGCGTGTCGCGGCCACTTCCCTTCTTTCCGGATCACTGCCTGAGATCGTCCGTTGGAGTCGGCTCTGGATGTAATATCGTTAGCTCAACTCTTTCACTGTATCGCATCGGCTTGTATCACATGCATGCCTCACTGCTACTGCGGCTCAATAAATAACTATGCAGATACATGCGGTATCTTGAGAATTCACTGAACAAAATCATTCCGAGTTGTTACAGAAGGACAATATAATTGAGATGATATTGAAACTTATTTTATTCGCAATTTAATGCTATGATGAACATTTGTACAATCTTTGATGATTGTGGTAATAATATAAGGGAGTTTCTTGAGCTAATATTACCTTGCACTTTGTTTTATGACACATCTGTGTAAGTAAAATACAAAAGTACAAGTACTGTAGCCGTGTAGCATACGAGTACATGACGCACTAACCGTGCATTCGTCTTAAAACTTAAGGCGGAGAGTTTTATAGCATCTGTTCACACGACGGTTATATTATCACAATACGAATAAATCATTTGATTTTAACGATAACTTTGGATATGGAGAAAGATGAATATTAAAGGATCATTTTCAATATGCATGATTTTACAGAGCTTGCGAGTGTATTGAACATTGACATTATACCGTTAGCTCGACTGCAGTCTCTCACTTTATCGAATCGGATCGTATCACTGGTGCACGGAGTACGAACTGCTGGCAAGGGTAAATAAATATTTATCCAGATTCGCAACAATTTATTATTACTTGAAATACTTTAGAATAAAATTTAAATAAAATCAATATTTGTAATGTCCTTTATAGATGATTACTATTTTGGCGGCATCAGAGAAGAGATTGAGAAATATTTATACATGCGATATGAGGCCTGAATTAAAACTAGCTTAGCTACAAAATTAGTCCATTATAATGGATATGACTCTTGAAAATATTCATTACGCTCTACAATAAAGAGCAATTAAAGTAGAACTATTCACATTTCATAGGCACGCTTTGTTACATTAGGCTGACTTTAATATTTTCTTTCTGGAGCAGGCTTAGTCGCAGTTCTTTGGAAACTGTCACATAGTAAAGAAAGTCATCAATCAAGCCACGCACGAAAGGATATAAAAAGCGCGGACGTTCTCCGCTCCAATTATTGTAATAGTGACTATTGTGTGTGGATTTAAGCTCCGGGAAATCTATTATGAAGTTTCCTTTCAATTACGTTTCGGTTAGGAAACATATGAAGCTATGTATAACAATACCAAGGAGTTTTTACAGACGATTTTGTAGGTGGAAACAATAATAGGACAGGAATTGATTATGAAAACTGTTGTTTTTGCATTATGTAACACGGCTAGGGAGTAATTACATAGGAAATTCATCTATTAAAAAATTATCCATCAATAGTTTATCTAAAAACAAAGAGCATATCAAAATTCCATGTGATTTAGGTAAAACTGAAATTTGTTTTGAGAATTGAGAAATTAAATTGCACATTTTTTGTACTTCATGCATTCTGGTTAGCGGAAAATAAAAAATACTAGAATGTTGTTTTGTTTTTGTTTTATTTTGGTCGACGAGCTGAAAGCTAATTTATTCTGATGCCTCGTCTTTTCAAAAGCTGCTCTTATAAACATTAATCAAATAAGTTGTTAAGCAGTTACAAAAAAGTTCATTAATTAACATGTATTACGAAATGCTTAGTCTTACCCAAGCGAATTTTACGAACTATGTATAGAATTTATTAACTGTACGAGTGTGGCATCTAGCGTGTTCGCGCAACATGAATGGCGGTCCACGACATTATACATGTGCCGTATCTTGTGGGAAATGTGATCGGAATACATTATAATAATGATGAAGGTTTATTTATAACGTACACTTTTATGTCCTATGTATACATTACATCACATAAGTTTCGCTGTGAGTGCATGATGTATTCTTGTTATTAATAAGTGACATTTTACAGAAAAGGCCCTCTCGTTGCTTTTTTCTTGGGACATTTTGTTTGATTAGGGTCGGTCTGGATATAACTATTAGTGCACAACGAATGTTCGATGGCCATTTACTAAATGTTTCTATTATTATTTCTTGTATTATTATGTGGTAGATTTTCGTAAGGTACATTGAATATATTGATTTGAAAAATCGTATGTGGCTATGAGGAAAAACAGACTCCAGTGGAGAATTCCGATCTCTGGCAGTTCGAAGTAAAGACTATGACTCAAACAACTTCGACCGGTTTTTATAGAACTATCTCTGCTATTAACTGGACGATTGCAATGAAGAGTGGAAATAAAAACAATACATAAATGATGGAGAGATCTTGAACTCCAAGTCTCGTACCATTTGTAACGCGCTCATAATGATTCCCTAACCGAAAATTGATGGATTTTTTTCATGGGATGTCCATAATGTGCCGAACAGAGAAGACTTTTATTTATAAGATCCTTTTCTTCATCCATTATCGGCTGGATGACAAAGAATTTGTTTTTTCTTTTGCAAAACAACGTGATGATGCTATGTTTTTTTGGATAAGCTTAGATAAATTAGTGTTAAAGAGACGGGATAGATTTAGAATATACATTTAACTATAAAACCAAGACGAACCGATTAGAATACTTTCGTATTAGTCCCGTAAGCACCGGATTATTTGTAATACGCAATGTAATCCTCATACAAGGAGTAATATTAAACTTAACTGATTATTTATATTACATGACACATGTCACGGTAGATTTGACCAACTGTACCCAAAACTTTAATTATAAAATAGTGATTTAACGAGCATAATACATTCAAATAGTTCTTTATCCTTATGACAAGGGATCTCTCACATTACTGTACTAAAACTACAACTTATTGTACAAACCAATCCTTTTTATGTATAGTTTTAAAACATATGTAGCTCTTATTAATTTTACTTCTACAATTTCTAATAACAACGTAATTCTAATGAGGGATAAACGTGAGAAGATAGCTTTGATATATTGAAAGGTTTTTCGCTATGCAGTCGCTGGAGACCGGATCATTTGTTACGAAGGGCCTCCTGGCCGCTTTAGAACCATTATTCAACGTACTGATTCTTTTTCACGGGATATCTGTAATGTCACCTAGTCAAGACACAATTATTTATGTTACCGTTTTATTTCTCGACATATTTCTCGGTCGTATTGTCGAAAAGCTAGTTTCAAAGATCTCACACTATCCCTAATAAGAACTATGATTTCTACTGTTATGTTATATTAAAGCTGTAAATTGACATAAATATGTACGAAAATTATAATATTGGACGTAAAATTAAAAACCTTATCATAACATACGTCTCGATATCTCAATAACTGGTTGATCTTGAGACATCGTTCGCGCGCCACATATTGTATGTACATAGATACGGAGTTGTATTTTCAAATCGAACGTGAAAATCTTAGCGCAACATATCATTCGATGGCGATTTTTATTGTCTCTCCTAAATAGAACAATATACTAGAAATATTCTATAAAATATCATAGAAACGAGTGGTTCTAAAATACCGGAGTTATCAGCGACATGTTTTATTCTTGCGTCCCATTTAGCCTGATCTCGGTAGCGTTATTCGTTTCGAGCGCCATTCGCGTTCTGCTTAGAAACAGTCGCATATATACGACGCACGTGAATAGCTTACAGACCGCTCAGTTTGGTGTGTAACGTTGTACCCAATGACCTTTTTGTATGAAGTTTTATAAAGTATTTTTATTGTTTTTTAATGTTTTTTGTGTTAGATTTTTAAAACGATAGAGTACTTATTCATAGTTCAAAAACGTCCACAGGGCATAAGGCTTTGTATTACCTACTTTACAAGCTATGTACTTATCTTTCGTAGATTTATACAATTTCGCACGTGAGGAACAAGCTAATAGCTACTTAAAATAAATTTGTAAATCTAGTCACTATTAAATCATTGTTGTAAGTATTAGCAACAGGAATTTAATGGTCGGGAAAAGGAAGTCATGTATTATTTTTCATACTAACGATATATACAACAAGATTAGTTTGAAAATTTTCCGTTTTATCATGAAATTAAAACTTTCTTATGGTATCGATATCGGTAAGAGATATTTAAAAAAAATGGCCTTGCTTTTACTTGTAGACAAAAAAAAGTAGCATGAATACAAAATGACACATGGAATACCACAGAATCTTAAACATCAAAGTTCAAACAGTGTACATTTAAGAATTCAAAGAGAACAGGTTTACAGTTTTGCGAGTGCCAATAATAGTATATTTTCTTTCCGTGTATCGGCGACCTAATCTCGTCTAGCCGTGCCTGTGTCGCAGAACGTGAATGGCGTTCTGATGACACAGTTCATAGTGAAGATGCTACCAGCTTGCATCACCGCGGTTTGCATAACGCGGGGCCGATCCACTGAATGTCAACCCGAGGCCAGCGTGCCGACTCGAATATTCAAACGAACGTTTAGCACGCGAGTCAGAGCCATTATGCCTTTCAGTAACAGGTTGGTCTTTCGAGAGTTTTTGTTGTTTCTCTTGTCTACCTATTGCAAAACGGTGACACCAATAAATGAAAAATTATACGGAAAAAACTTAAATGCATTGAAAACTATGGTTTGTTTGGTGTGGAAATACTGTCCAAATTGTGCCCTTACTTATATGGCGCACAACAAAAGGCTTGTTTTCTATTCGAATAATTGTATAAGCTTTCAAGAATTTTTAGGTTTCCTTATATAACAATTTCATAAATATTCATTATCATTATGTACTTTATAAACGCTCTCTATGTATGTGTAGTTCCTTTCCTATCTTTCCTATCTTTTGGAATGGCTACTTGGTATATTTTTGCGGTAACTGCTCATCCCTCGTTTATAGTGAAGCGAATTATCGTTGTACAATCATAGATGATGTTATGGTGAATCACGACAAGACTGACTCACGGACGGCGCTAACTGATGTTCTTAGAAAAACATGTAACCTTGACAGTCACAAGTAGATTGTTAACTAAAATTTTAACGATTTGGGTTGAATAGGATTTCATTTAAATTTAGTTTTATTTTCTGAGGTGTGTAAAGTCTACCAATCCGCATTTATAAAATCCCTCTAAATATGAGAGGAGACCCGGTCCAGCAGTGGAACAATAAAAAGGGTGGAATAACACCAGAATTTAAATTAATTCAATTTGTACTTACAGGTTAGGTCTGTCATTTAGGTTAAGTTGGATCCAGTCACATTTAGAATTTTCAGGTAATATAGTTAATCTATCTAAAGTTAAAAGACTTTCAAAGCCGTTAGTCATGTTAAAATTCTATTTAATATATCCTAACCTAACAATTTTACAGAAGAAATAATGAATTTAAACTGTTTCTTTATCACTTCATTTTCAATTTTTCTTTTGCTGCAAAATTAAACGTGTATCAAGTAATGATGTGACAATTTCTTACCGAAATGTCACTTTCAATTACGAGATATATGCCAGAAAAATTTCAGTATTCATATTTCAACTGTGAGTCGTAAATCTTAAAGAAACGACCATTTAATTTACGACCAGTTCGTACTCAGTCTGTTGAGAAATTTAATGATCTGTTTCTGCTATGACGATAATTTATTTTAATGGATGTGATTTTGTCAGCTATTGTATATGTGTCACAAACAATATCAGTGGGTTGTAGTCACCGCGCGTCGATGTATATGTGAATATGAGGCTCAATCGGAATCAGCTCTCATAGGGATTGAGAGCTTCAGCCGTGCGGGGCGATGCTGTCGAATAAAGATAAATGGGTTCGTGAATGCGGGTTAGAACGCCTAGAGGGGCGGGGAAGAGCAGGGCATGGGGCTAATTGGCTGTCAACGATGAGTTCGGTTTTACGAGGACTCGGATCTCCGCGCGTGGGGGGCAACCATTGGATCGACATTGGGGACGACTTCTCGTGATACGTCCTCAATAAAAACAGACTAAACAATGCATGATTGGTTACCACTGACCCGCACGCTTCGATAGTTATGTTTTGTATTAAAATTTACTTGTAGATTATGAGAAAAAAGGCACACGTTCTAAATGTTACGACTGTTCCATCTCACGGTCGACTCAGGTGCTAGAGTAGGCTTCATTAGCATCATACGCTCATTAACGGGACGAACCACTCGGCGACACTCGTATAACTTGTTTTGTAACTTACGTAGTGTTTATTGTTTTGTTGTTTGTATCGTTTTCTCTCTGTTGCTGTGGTTATTGACATTATGAAAACCAGTTAAAACAAACGATTTTTTATCATTTATTCGATACTAGCGGCCCGCCCCGGCTTCGCACGCGTATAAAATATATAGCCTATGTCACTCACTGAAAAAATGACTAAAATCGATCCAGTAGTTTTGATTTATTCATTGCTGCCCGTGACCCGCACGCTTTAAATTTGGAGTAAAACAATTCCCCTTTCCCTATACCATGATCTTCCTGTTCAGCCAGTCTATCTATTAAAAAAACTGCATCAAAATCCGGTGCGTAGTTTTAAAGATTTAAGCATACATAGGGATATAGGGACAGAGAAAGCGACTTTGTTTTAAAACTATGTAGTGATTTGGTAGTTATACATAGGTTTAAAAAAATCATACACATACTATTCAAAGTTGATGTAAAATATTCAACGTCAATTTGAATAAACTGAATATGTACTGAAATCCTCAATTTTAAGTTTAACGAACAATCGTAAACAATAGAGTGACGACCTTACTCCTATTTTTTATATTTGTATGAAAAATCTCATCATAGTGTTTTTATTGAGCGCCATTTATAATATTCATTATAGCTTGGAGGCTATATATCTTCAAATCTGACAATAATAAAATTGTTAGACTCCAGACTAACAATTATTCAATCAGTGGAATCAAATTATACTTTTTGTACTAGGTTTTTATTAGATAACTAATGTAAGTAATATGATTCAAGGTCTTACAGTTCTATGATTCGGTTCAATAGTTAAATAGGATATTTAAAAGGTTCATTGAATGATTTTGAGCGCTACCGTTAGAATTATAGATTTAACCGTTAACTGAGGTGAAATGGCGTCAGTGTTATAATTAGTTTACGGGAAACATTGAATAATTAATTATCGTTTTTTGAACATCAATGAAATGTAGTGTAGATATACGAGTAGGTGAAGTTATTAACTATGGGAAGTATTAAAACAATTTATATAATTAAGTTTATTAATCAAGATTTTATATTAGACTCGTCTACTAATTTTCCGTGTTCCAATTGTACCTACATATTTTTATTATTTTTTTATCGCGTTAACTAGATAATTATCATTATGTTTCTCAAAATAGTATACCTGTTCCTTTTACATTGTAGTAAAATGTATTCATAACATATTGACATGCAAAATGTAAGCAGATACACAATTTATCCTTTTGTGGAAACAAACAAAAAGGCGAGCATAAATCTGGCACGCGCACTGAGAAACTGGGACCCGTTGGGATAATGAACTAATTACATTAGCTACCACATGAGATACAAATGGTAACGGATATGGCTACTATCCGTAACTATATCGTTTTCCCGAAATATTTTATTAATTGAAGTTTTTATTATGTAATTTTATAATAGACAATAGATAACGTGTAGTAGTGTTTCGAGTGGAAAAAGTTGAATGAGTGAAATAAAATATCTTTCAGTCTTAATCGTATAAACTAATACAACTCAACGTAATAAAATATTTTGATTTATATTTCATATTTCTTTTATAATTCAAAGTGTGAGAATTAATCTAAAATTGTGTAATACGTTATGTACGTAGTATACTTCAGCTGTTAGCGTATGAAAATTGGCCAGTGTAACTGAAGTGTTTGAACCATCATGTCTGTTTACTCTGCGAGAGGTTCTGTGTAACAGGATATAATAGACATAGCATTATAGCAATGCTTGTCGATGAAGTATATACTGGTAGGTTGCGGCCACAGCACGCGGAAAGTTGTCGCGTACCGCTATAAAATAGGGTGCAAAACTTGAATAGTCATTGATATTTGCGGCTTGGGAATCCGTTTGCTAACCGCAGGTCTCTGTCTAGTGAAAAACAATGGGATGTGGAGGAAACGTTCCTTATTTTACTGTATAAGTGCTGCAGAGTACCATCTTTTAAATTATACAATTGATTTTATGGCGTACATTTCTTAAAAACTTATCACGTAACATTAGTACTACGTACTACGAACAATTAAAATTTCATATTGTAATCCTCCACCTTCAATAATTTGTTATTTTTCTATTATAGTAATCCGTGGTTAACGGTGTTGGTTAGCGATATAGTACAGCATCTATTTGTAATTGTGATTTATTTATAATCTTTGTTGTTTACTGTTTGTTAACACCAATAAATGAAAAAAAAATAGATTTTCTTTACAACTTGCTTATATGATGAAGTGATAACATAGACAAAAATTCAATAATGGAATGACAATATGGTATGGTTCAAAAGATTTTATATTTTCCTCTAAGAAATCACATTCCAGATTCGAGAGGCACGGTCTGCGCAAATTAAATAATTTTTCAAATAGAGCGACTACACAACTGGATTACAAGCAGATTCTCCAACTTAGTGGTGCTCACACTCTAAATCTAAATTTGGTGAAATTTTGTTTTTATTTTTGTTAGTAAAGCTTTGGACATGATCTCGCCGGTTGGAAAACGACGGTACAGTGTTGGTACAATGGTGTAGTGCGCTTACCTAACAAATACCCACAGAAGTCACTCACTCGCGGTATTAGCTTACAGTTTGATTTCTTCGTTAATAGTTGTCTCGTTAATAAAGGAATGTAATTAAATATTAACTCTCAATTTCCCATCAATATACGTAGCTCGAAATATTGTTATCGTATTATTAATTCGGATAACTGATTTAAATATGACACGGTGATTACGTGTTAGAAGATTCGGCGATGTTTTTGTAGTATATTCCTAGATACCTTTTTTAATACGTCTTCGACAATTATTTTATTATAGTCGAGTGGAATAACGTGCATGAATAAATTATATTTAATGGTTCGGTTTTTTACACAACCGGTTGGTCGAACTGTTTTTTTGTAATCAATTTTAGATTTGGAGTGGAGTCGTGATGTGAGCGCGTGATGTCGGGTCGGGAGGCTTCCGCACATTTGTAGATATCAAGTGCCGACATTTGATACACACGGCACAATACAGATATGTAAGTAACACAGCGTACCCGCTGCGATAAACTGTTTATGTTCGTCGAAGTTGCTTCAATATTTACGTTCATGTGGGTGTTGATGACATCGATAATCGATATTTTATATAGTTTTAACTTTTTTTTTTCTTTTTTGCTGTTTGCTATTTTTTCATTTGTGTCTGACATGTCGCCGCGACCGAACTGCAGGGATAAATAAAGGTCCTTACTGAAAACCAGTGGCCGTGGATTACCACGGTGATGCTGAGTTTGGTCCTTTTTGACCATGTAACAGCAACAAAAA
>DWGJ01002268.1:0-16326 GCA_018246895.1 Aspitha aspitha aspitha | reverse complement strand
GCTGCCGCCCATGGACATCTGTAACCGACTCCTAACAGGGCTGTAGGGACTGTTAGTGTGAATTCAGTTAGTATAAGCTGTTAATAAGAATTAGTTGATAAGTATTACAATGTGATATTTTTTTATTTTATTTTAATAAATAACTTACTTATAAGGATTAATACCCTATATTGTAACACCTAAAACTAGCAAGGTCACATTCATTAAATCCTATTTAATGAACCTAGTAGCATTCTTTACCCGAAGACACAAACAATGATAAGTAATAAAAAAATTAATGACTGTAAGTATCAGTATCAGGACAGGAATATTATTAATAAATAAATGTAGTTAGTTGGGCATTTTTGTTTCAATTCTATTAAATGAATTAAACAGTCATTATTGCTGTTTATTAATAACTGATATTCTTAAAGATTTTTTGCTAATTTCAGTTGATGTTCGCGACGGACTCGAATCGCAGGGGACTATCGATGATTGGGTTTTAAAATATTTATAACCAGTTTTATTAAAACACGGATTCGACGGAAAAACCTATGAGTGTTTTTACAACACAATATCAATTTTCCATTTTGGTAGCCATAAACATTAACAGATACGATGCTTAATAAAATTCAGCAATAGAAATCATTTAAAAATTTAGAAGACGTTTCCCGCCAAATTCTTGTTGTTAAGTTTTTTCAATACAATGTAGTGGCCATGACGGTCAGCCAACGATATGTGAAGTTGTTCCTAGTTGCGGATAAGATAAAGTAAAATAAATTTTATTACTTTCACAACAACTTCGTAAATCTGTAAGGTTCTATCTTATATACACATTAAAATTGTCTGTGTTCGAAGTTACAATAAAATCAAATCTACTTCTACATTGACTATGACTATCGGCGCTTAGTATGCGAGACCATAGAGTTGTGCCCAATATGGTGGCGAGTGGTGTTTAATTGTTGTCTATTGCTTGATACTGGCTCATTAGCGGACCGTAGGTATTCACTGTGGACGTGCAAGGGAAACCGTGCGGCCATGACGGAAGCTACTCTACGCATTATTGTGATTTATTGATCGATCGATAAGTTAAGATGTTGTAAAAATGCTATTTTCGCCATTTGGATTATTTTACTATGTACATTGTAAAAGTGGCCTCAAATAACGTTATCGTCATTAATACTTTCGAGTATTCAGTTAAGAAATATTTACAGAATTTACACTTACGAAAAAATGCTACGTCAATTCTCTAATTAAATTTCAGTTGTAACTACTTTTAAGAGCTAAATAAAATTTATGATGCTATACAAATTCTTTAGACATTCGATTGTATGATGAAGAAGCAAAAGACATTTGAATTACTCGATTAATATATTTCTAATCTGTTTCTTGGTGTTTTTGTCGTCGTTTGTATGGCCACATTGAACATTGTTAGTACACTGGTCGCGTCGCGGTCTATAACGAGCGCCGGCGCCGTTTGTTCGTCTGTCCGCTCGTCTTTTTGTTCGTCAACGAAACAGCTTCCGTCGCCCTGGCCACAGATAAAATAGCAACGCACGCTCGTTAGAAAACGTTCTATTTTCAAATCGGCTGTACGCCAAAACACACCTTAGACGTTCTTCGTAAACACGAGTGTACGATACGCTCGATTCGCCTTCGCCTCGGAAAAAAGCACCTCTCGGACGACTCCATCGGCCTTAAGTCCGGAGATAATGCACACAAATTGAACCTTATCACTGAACGTTAAGGTTGAATTTGCAAGTTGTAAAAGACGAAAGTTAGTCCAAAACGATCGTTAACAACACACCATGGGAATGGGAACTTATTAAAAATTACAAATAAGCGGCTACCACTGTTTGTTAGTTTGAAAATTCTTTGACTTTATTCATCGGACTTAATGTGTGTTAACGTTATTCATTATATAAAATACTCTATTACGTGTCAGCTTTATGTAATTCGAGTCATTCAACCGCCTCTTTCCTTGTTACAGATCGTATATTAGAGAGAGACGCGGGCTTCGTGTCTGGTGGAGAAGATGACGACTCTTGTTCGGGGCCCGCCCATTCCGACGACTCCGGTGTGCGATTAGTCGAACCCGCCCGGAAGCGGGAGAGAACGCCTTCCAGACTACAGCCCCCGAAGAAACGCATCCGGCTCGGCTCGCGGGACGATTTGGCCAGTCCCGAGAGCGATTCCAATCCGTTCCGGCCCTGGTCGTTCACGGAGGAGCCGCAGAACGAACCTCTGTCGCTGGTGAAGAAGAATTCCGAAACGAGCGCGCTGAGGCAGCGAAGAAGGCCGCTGGAGCCGCCGCCGCCCGTTATATCGGAGCCGAGTCCCGGACCGCCGCGAGTTCCGCCCCACCCCGGTGTGGTAGAACCGTTCAGTGACAAATCGAAGCCGCGCGAGCAGAGAAACTACAAGAACATGACGAGAGAGCGACGGATAGAAGCGAACGCGAGGGAACGGACCCGCGTTCACACGATCAGCGCCGCGTTCGACACCCTCCGGCGCGCGGTGCCCGCCTACAGCCACAACCAGAAACTGTCCAAGCTGTCCGTTCTCCGGATAGCGTGTGCGTACATCGCAGCGCTGTCCGCCGCGATCGAACCGGACAGCGACCTACCCTCCGCGGTGGAAACCGTCACGCAAACGATACACACGGAGGGGAAACTCAGGAAAAAGAAAGACGACCCCTGAACGCAACAGTCCGCGGGACTCTAAACACGATGGTTACAATAATACCGTCCGCCGAGGCCTACTGTCCACTGTGGTAGTACAAAAACGACAATAATATTGACTAGCGATAGGCGTTGCAATTTATTTATTAAAATTCACTAGTTTTAGCGTCGTTTTTGCTAGATTAAGCACTACGAATCTCGACAAATGACTGATAGTAAATAGTGCCTATCAGTACAAATAATGCTATTCTCGTAATGTTATATTGTCAAAAAGTTTGTTGGCCGCGTATTTGAAATTAGAATTCAACTGACATTTAAAAGAATCTAGCAATGATGAAGATAATAAAATTGTGTCAGTTGCTTCAATTTTATTATTATTAAGCGTTATTGTTATATTCGTAATTTAAAAAAGTTCTCGTTATAAACTGAAACGAATTTGTGCAAAATTAGTTGTGCAAAATAATTTGAGAAAATAAAATTACGAGAATAGCCCCCAAAGAAAATGTTCCTGCACCCGTGTATTTTCAGATCTCTTGTTATAAAAAGACAGCTTGGCATTCGAATAGGTTCCATGTTCCGAAGACCACCCGATATGTTAACCATTCCCACATAGTGTTGTAAGGAAATAAATGTTAAACCGTGTATATGTTTGTACTTTTGGCTTTAATACGTACTATTTATTACAAAACGAGTCAGTAATTTTAAGACAGAATGTATGTATTTTATATGGTTAGGTTAAGTATGTAAATATTAATTCTAAGGCGTGTATAGAAAACGGTTGTAGAACACATAATTTAAACGTTGGTTTCATGTTTTTTATATTGAAAAATTTTTTAAGACCTTCGCCAGACTAGTATATATTTGTATACAGGTCTGGCACCGTAAGATTATACTGATATCTATGGATGATCTTTTGCATAACGAGAAAGTAATTTTTTTTATAAAAAAAACATGAATCGAACATAGAAATTTCATACTTTGTGGCAATAATTATACTTGGCAATTGTGTATTAAACTCTAAGCTAGAAACATGTGGAATAATGAAACAAAAATATGTTAAGAACCTTTGCAATAATGATTCAAGTTTAAAAAAAATGTTATAATTAAAAATATATTGATACCGTAACTCATGCCTTGAAAACGTATTGTGATTTGTGATATAATTAATGTAAATACATATATATACATACATATATATAGACGACATCATGGTTGGTGTTAAATGATATAGTTATTAAAAAACTAAATCTACCTACGTTATGACTCAACATGAATAATTATGATTGATTTTGATTGTATCATAAGACGTTTGAAACGAAAACATGTAAAATTAATAAATTAATAAATTTCACGTAATTCAATACACAAATGGTTTCTGAAGATTGTTACTTTAAATTATTTGCTACGAAAAAAATCGTTCGAAACAGTGTTTGTACGTATCCACAATATTTGAAGCAAATAAAAGCAAATAATAAATGAAAGAGTTTATACAAATACTTCCTTGTTTTATTACCCTTTCTGTTTATTTATATGATAAAATAGCTATATCCAAGTCCTGTGGGAATTTGGGGATAAAAAGTAGCCTATATGTTGACATTAACCTCCTCTATCGTCTAACAAAAGTCCTATTAAAATCGGTTCAGCCGATCTCGAGATTAGCTGGACAAACATAAAGACAGAAAAACAAACGGACAAACCAAAATTTAAAAAAAATTGCTTGTTTTTTAGTATTGTGTGAAAAGCACTTGATAAAACATATTTATTTGGAATACACATAAAGACACTCAGATCAAATTCACCTGATCTAAAGGTTATAAAGGTCTAAAGGTACATATAAAAAAAATGTTTCTACAATTATATGTAGGTGGTCCCAGAATTAAATAAGTACTTTATAAAGACGTTTTTTAATATACTGTTTGAATTAATTTAATTAAAATTAATTATATATATTTATTGTTACGAAAGCTAATTATAATTATTTCAATATTCACAAAAATTACATTATTAAAAGTAAAATGTACATATATGCATTTTTGGTATAATAAATAGGAGTTAAATTACTTGCAGATTTTTGAAGTATCATTAATATAAGTGTTAAATTATACTGAACCAGCAAAAACACTACAGGCTGGTTTTTTATGAAGAGAATTGCGACAATCACGTGTGCCCGCTGCCTCTCGTGATTGCCTATACTTTGGTTGGTTGCTGACAATGGGACTATTAGTCCTATATTTAAAACTTCAGAACAAATAAACAAGGCGGTGGGGTAACCTAACCGAAAAGATGAAACCTAAAGAAGGATTTCATTCAGGAACAAAACTCTGTGATTATTTTAAACCTTTTATACTTTAACGCTCCAGAGGCAGAAACGCTATTTTTACTTTTTATGTTATATTTATCTTAAATTCTCATTATAAATGAACATTTCTTATGAGAAATAAATTCTTTCAACCTAACCTAGTTATTGTTGAATATATAAGTGCTTCTTAGTAGGTATGTACATTAGTTTAGTTGTAATAAGTACCTACATAAGTGCAATAAGAAACGCTCGCAGTACCGACCTGGTTGCACATTCCAAGCGATCAGTAAAATAAGGTGATACTTGCGCAGTCAGCACTTGGATGAGTAGCTATAATTTTCAAACGCATGTCCGCAATGCGGAGGACACATTACTTGTTTCGTTGCGGTTGTTATGACCAGACAGTCGGTAAACGATTTGTGGTTTTAAGGACGGTTAAACATCCGACAAACAGATTGGCCACTAACTCACGCATCTAATCCGCACTGGAGAGAACAGAGCCCAGACTCTTCTTTACAACCGGATAACTGCAACATAGGTGGCAAAAGGGCTGGCGTCTTTTGCGCAACGCCTTAGCCTCACGGTGCAGCGCGGGAACGCCGCCAGCGTTTTGGGAACCATGCCCCAAAAGGATATTTTAGATGAAAATATATTTATATAAATTTTTTTTTTTTTTTTATATATTTATATTGTAAATATTTATTTATTAATTAGCTTTTAGTTTAATTAATCTATTTATTTACTTATATCCTAAAATTATATAATTACTCTTACAATAAATAAATTGTAATGTTCCTTAGGTGTCTGATTGTGAACTGTGACGTAAGCATTATTTTTGTAACTGAATTTGGAGCTTCGGAATACCGGTCTCATTGTAACGGGGAGAGAAATCTACGCAATCCTCGCCAGTTTGATGTTTAACGAAAAACTCGTGTACGTAACACAACAAGCGGTTGTGCCAGCGACCGGAAGGCGGACATTGTTGGCCTGACGTTTGTCTAAATAGGAAGGCGCTGGGCATCTGTTCGTGTACAATGAGCCCCACAGCTGCGGTCGTGATAACACGTGCCCCCTCGTCAATAATCGTGGATCTGTTATCTATTATACATAAGTAGATATGAAACGGCGGAGGGCGGGAAATCGCGGATGTGTGTTGTGTTATCTTCGATGCGTTGTTGTTGGGTGTCGCAAAAAATGATTGAAGTTGAACGCCTAGATAAATTCAGGCATTTATGTTTGTGTAGACATAACTGTTGAAGTACCGCTATTTAAAAATATACACTACGAATAAACCAGACATTGTAAAATACATATGTATATACATACAAATTTTTGTTACATGCGGTAAGTGTGGTAGTGTCCCTTATACAATAGGATTGGAAAAGTAACAGATAGCTTAACTTGTTAAATTTCTGTTATAAAGATTATTTAATCTGTTACATTTAAGCAAGAAAATGGAAAAAACAAAATCTAGAAGTCAAAAAATTACATTTTCAGCTAGTACCTACTCGTCGAAAAGTTTTAAATAGTACTTAATGTCAAGAAGTTTGTGAAAACTGTCCGGTTATGATAAAACTAGAGGTGTTAGTAAAATGTATAAGTATTTAATAAAATTTTTACAGGTATATTTATGAAGTATTTTATTATATTACATAGGGTCTCAATACCCAAATGTATTTAGGAACAGTTCGCCATATGTTACCAGATATTAAAAAATGTCCGTAAAAATTTGTTGTAAGCCCCTGTTTGCAATCAGTGTCATTGACATTTGTTCTGCACCTTTGTGTAAACATATGACCCCTTGCAGTGGTGACAATACGATGACAGCTGTGTCACAATTTATATAACAAATGTGCCCAATCAACCCAACTGCGATTTACTACTCGAAGGGTAACATTAATCATAGTTTTTGCTCATTGCTCATTATTCCTGAAAAAAGCCATGTTTGTACTCACTCTCTGTGTCCATACACTCTACTCATATTTTAAGTTCATACTGTTTTGAATTTTACTAAACGTATGATAATTTGAATAAATATATTCGTAACGTCATCTACTGAGTAAAGTCTAAATTACAATATACTAAGTATAATATTTCCGTAAGGTGTGTACCCTACTGTGCAACAGATGTCGTTATTCAATTATAATAAAACATTACAAGTAGCGGCATCTATCAAACACAGACGTGACTACTACTGGGTTTTATAAAGACTACACAGATGGCGCTGAAATGAAATATTTTCTGGCGGGAGAATAAAGGCAAAATGAAAAGTACGTCTGTATTTCTTTTTTATTGACAAAAGAAAATTACAATTTAATGAAACTAAGCTGTCCATTTCATACATCTTGTGTCTAAGTGTGTTCCTAAGCATTTTACACTGCAGTATCTAGCACCACAGGGTATACAAGTATAGTTTGACAAGAAACCACATACAGCACAAAAGTGACGATCCGGATACCTGAAAAGTACAAAAAAATTATCAATTTATTTTAGTTCACTACCTAATTTTGTTAAATTTAAAATGTTAAAATCCTGTAAGATACTCAAGAAAGTGTCTCTGTCAGAGAGCTCTTCAGTAATTTCATTAATAATGTTATTTATGGCCAAATTAAACATGAAAAGTAAATAGAAAATGTATCTTTACCCGTGGAAGGGTAAATAATACTCATTTTGTTGTCTTTAATAGAAGATTATGGTGAAAGATAAAGAAAGCACTCACATAGAAGGGAGCACTTGAGCTGACAGGTAGTTTGGAGGGTCAGGTCTAAAACTGGCGTCCTCTTCGACAAGTTGTGCAAACGTTTTCCTGAACCTCATTTTATAATATTCCGCACTTTTCGATTTCTTCTTTCTGGTTGGCTTTTCATTCGAATCGGCAAACTTTGGTACCTTTTTCGACATAACCAAGTCAGCGTGCGGGTCTTCATGGAAGTTGTCCTGTTCGAGCGCCTCAATGGCCTTCCGAGCTCTCCGTTTCCTTGCGACATCGTCCAGTACTCTTCGCTTTTCTATATCTTTAACTCTTCCCGATTCTCTTGATGTCATTTTTATTTTATTGTTTTTTTTAAGCTCTGTAATACAAAACATATTGTTTTATTATGACTCTTTTGTAGCATAAATTAACATTCTTTCTTAGTCTTATAAAATTAATTTCCTTGATTTCTGTTAAAAACGATTAATTACCAGACATGATATCCAACTTACTTTATAAAATCTGTGATGTAAACTATAATCCTTTATCGTGTACAGGTATGCTCAGCTGATCCATTAAATCATCAACCCTCGCCTGCAGTGTTTCCACTATATCCGCAGATATGAATAGATGGGTTTCGTCTAGGTCTTGTAGTATAAACTTTTGGCCAAGTGCATGAGTCTCGTCCAAGTGTAGCAAGAACTGTTTCATTGCAGGATCACTGGAAAAGAGATATACAATAATGTCTAAGAAACGTGGCCTCAGCGCCGATGAGAAGAGGACCAAAATGCTGGAGATATTTCACCACAGTAAAGATTTCTTTCAACTTAAGGTGTGTTTTTCTACTACCTAACCAAAAAGTTGATAGTGGCTCTAGTGTAGTTTTCAAAGAATGATTAATAATAATGATGAGCATGCTTTTCCGATCAAAACTTCTTAAATCGAGGCTAAAGTTTTGAGCTTCAATGACACGATTAATGCGAAAGAGTACTAATAATTAAATGTTGTAATATGACAGGAATTGGAGAAAATAGCCCCAAAGGAGAAAGGCATCACTATGCAATCGGTTAAGGAAGTTGTTCAGAGCTTGGTTGACGACCATCTTGTTGACACTGAGAAGATCGGTACCTCTGTTTATTTCTGGTCTTTTCCCAGGTGATTATTATTCTATGTTCATTGTACTTTTACCTGGAGAGAGAGAACGGGCGTATGGGCCGTCTGTTATTAAGTAATCGTCAAAGACATTATCATTCCCAAGTAGGCTTAAAATTGTTTTAAAGATTGGTCATACTTGTGTTTTTACCATTTTACCTTACTGCATGTGCGGATTAAAGTAAACTGGACTGTAGTCTTGTACATAGGGGAAGATGAAGCACGGAAAGTTTGTAAGGACAGAGATATTTGGCACTCGCTGCTTTTTGCCTAACCCGTTAGGGACCTGGTGTGACGTTATATATGTATGTATGTATATAGGCGAAGGTAGTGTAAATAGGTGCAGCGGTAGTGTATTTACCTGTGAACTAGGAACGAGGTGGCAATTTCCTTTAAAATGAAACTACAATATCGTCACGCCAGGTCCCTTGTGGGGTAGGCAGAAAGCAAAAAAAACTAAAAAAAAACTAACGAAAAAAAAACTAAAAAAAACTATGAAACTAATGATGAATAAATGTGCTTTTATTACTTAAAATTAATTTTGCTCCTTTACACATATTTAGCAAAGTAAAAAATGCCCAGAAGAGGAAGATGTTAGATTTACAGAATGAATTGAATGATACTTTGAAAAAGTTAAAATTGGCAGAACAATCAATAACATGCGAATCAGTGAGTTCATAACATTTTTAAATACTTTTTTCTTCACTCCTGTGTCTATGACGTGATTTGTTGAAATATCCTTCTACAATCAAAAGCCTGATTGATTACTGGCAATTTTTTAAAATAAACCATAAAAATATATCTATTGACAGGTCGGTAGGGAAGATAGTGAGGAGAGGACAGCAATAATGGCAACCCTGAACGAAATAGTAAAAAATGAGGCTGAATTGAAAAAAGAATTACAAAAGTACAGAGACTGCGATCCGGACTACATTGCACAATTAAAAACTGAAATAAAGGTAGAGAAAATATTAATTATTCTAATTGTCTCTTCATACAAATGTATATATAAACCTTTTTTATTAATTTTTTTATATTCATATTCATAGATTTGATTTTTTTATTTAAAGTTAGTTTTCACAGTATACAAACCCATTGCAGTAGACTTAGTAAGACTTTTTTCAGACTGGTCATATTTTTGAATTGTGTGTACCATTTAGTAAAGTTTGTTTGTTTTACAAGAACTGAACTAATACAAAGAGTGAAGGGAGATTATTTGAGACTATACTTGACGATTGTCAATTATGACCGATGATGATGATGATGAATTCTTCAAGATGAAATGACACATTTTAGGGTTTGAAATCGGCTATTAACAGATGGACAGAGAACATATACATCCTGAAATCATATGTTAAGAACACTTTTCAGATGGACAATGAAATTATTGATCAGAATTTCAACATTGCCCCCGATATGGATTACATTGAGGAGTAACAGAACAAAATTATTGTATTTTTCTATTTAAATACAATAATTGTATATTCTCTGTATACAACTATCTTTTTCTCACCCTGGTTATCTTTCAGTTGTTTCCAATAAGTAATTTTTTATAATAAAAATTTAATAGATAAAACAAACTGTGTTTTCTTATTCAAAACATAAAAGAATGGAATACTTCTGAATCGAATACTAATTAATATGATTATGTTCTGATTGTACAATAACCTATCTTAATAATTATCATAATCTCACGGCTAGGATATGTATGACGCCAAATAAGGCTCAGTAAAATATAACATATAGTGTTCTTGATATTGTAACAAACGTTTGTAGCATGAATAATGCTATGCTTAATACTTACCATTCCACGAGAACTCCTTTCTTGACATTCACCATCGTTCATTATTGTGAGAAACAGGATTGCACGATGACAATGTTAGAAGACAATAGCTTTTTTGATCTCAAACAATTGCGTTTTTTAATTTTAGTTTAACTACCATTGGTTTGTTATTGTCAGTTTTGATATTGTCAATTTTGACATATCGATTCCATTTTACTTAGCGTTGTACTTTAGATTCCGCTGTTTTGGACGTAACGTAATAGTTACATTTTTTTCTTCGTGTGTAATCAATAAAATATTGATAATGATAATTGAGTTGACGTCAATTTAAGTAACAGTATCTAAGTCTGCGTAGGAATTCTTGTGTAAAGCGTATTTTATATTGTATAAACCACTTTCAAATTAAAATAACTTCACACAGGTACAGAAAGTTTTAAATGCAATGCAATAATTTTTTGATTATGTGTATGCATAAAACGACTATTAATTGGAACCCGTTATTAATTTGGGTCTAGAAATATTTTCTACCATACTTTCCAGTTTCATTAAAAGGTTTTTTTTGTTAAATAAAATCAGCTCGGCAGTGCTTCGCAATAGATCGGTTTTCCTTTCATATTCCTAACTCGTAAATAAGGAAAAAGTGCAACCGAGCGTAGATACAAACGCTATAAACCCTAAATACGAGTATTACGCGCGCGTTTTTATTCTCTTTGCCGCTTCGTCCGGTTGCACGCAAATTATGCGGGTCGTTTTCCTTTGGTGAAACGCAGTGCTATAGTTTTGTGGAAATAAATATTTAAAATATTTTATTTTTATTTATTTTATATTTTATATTTATTTTTATTAAAAGTCTAAATAAATGTTTTTCCATTTCAATCATATTCATTGCATCTGTGCCAATTACGTTAATTGCCTTTTCAATATATTCAGTTTTAAAACGTTTCGAATAAAATTAGGTATGGTTTTGGTGTAAAATGACTGAGTTCTAGAGTTTGCTACCAGTAAAAGTTAATTTAAAGTATGGCTGTAAAACTTTTCACTTTTCACTGCTGCGTAGTTAAGTACAGATTATTCATACAGGTTTATGGTTTATGATATGATATGGTTTATTTAGGTTTATGATATGATGAGGTTTAACAATTCATACCAAACGACCGATTACTTAAACACTAGTAAAAATTTGTCGTTAACGGCCACTGATCCAACCGCTGACGCCAGCTTGCCTCTTAAAGTTACGAGTCGCTTGCAAATTTGCATTCGCATTATTTTTCACTCTATAATTAAATATTCCTCTTATATGATACTAGTGGATCTGACCACGCGTTGCCGTGGTTACATTATGTCAAATCATATATGACAAATATCTTGCGTTCAGAAATTGATTTTATTTAAAAATTTATTGACAATTGACACTTAATATTTATTTATTTTATAAAAACTATCCTATCTTTTAAGGTGCATCAAATAATAGATATGTACAAAATTTTATTGTAATCGGTGGTTCAGTGGTTTCGGACATTTTCGCAAATGAACATCGTGACACGGGATTTTTATATATATAAAAGATATTATAACTGTGAATTCACATTCACATGACGTGACATTATCGATGCCATGCTGGTTATTATGAAATACAGTAGCTTTTAGCTTTTAAAATATTGACGGGGAGAAACTGTTATTGCACCTGACATAATGGTGTTGAAGTGAGTTACTGTGACCAACCTTTTATATAAATGTAATTCTTTTCTAAAGGTATCATTTATGGCAACAATTAAGACTGATGCTTGGATACGATTTTTTTTTTGTTTAAAATGTAGCATAAAAGTGTATTTAATACTTTTTTGCGTTCAATTTTTTATGATACCGAATTTGTATTTTTATATATTTATTGTTATTGTTTATTTAATGTTAATAACTTACATGCGGGAACGTTACAAGCGTAACGTATTTTCTTTCAAACTTAATTAACAATAACAATGTATCTTTCGATGCACACCTTTTATAGTTTGGCCGACCGTGTCATCTAAATACTGTGACTGACATTTCAAATTTGTTTCATAACTTAGGAAAGTCCTGTAACATTGTGCCCGTGTGGTGATAACAGTTTCCGTAGAGCTACTTTGGTGTGTTGTGGAGTGATTCACCTCGAAGCCTCCAGTAGCCAATATCCATTTGCCATCCATTCTATATATTAAGTATCGAGAGTGCAATAATTTTAAAGAATTCATACGTTATTGACATATATAAAATCCAGAAAGTAGAGAACTATGGTCAACTGGAGATATCAGCTGATATGATGTCGAAGAAATTGCTATATGTAGACAATTTTAAGTTTACTGCCCCGTCCAGTGCTTGTTGACCCTGACCGTTTAGCGGGAGATTCGAGGTTCGATTTCGACCCAGGATAAATATTGGTGTGATGAGCATTAATATTTTTATGTGAATGGTTAAAATTGATTATGCGTATTTCGAACTATATGTCATAGTAACAATAAGTTAAAAAGGTAAGATAAAAATATTATCCTGTATTTAGTAGTCATATTGCGTCGTTGTCAACACATACTTTAATTTTAATCCTAGGTAATCCTTTCATGTTTCAGGAATTTCTTAGGATTCTGAGTTCGTCGTACGTAAGGATGAAAAATGTATTTTTTGACGGATCATTTTTCACGAATACCTAAGATCACTGGTATTCAGGAATTGTGGTCACGTTCTTCAAGGTTGCCTATAGAGGTGCTTTTCTTGCCGCTCCAAGAAATAGGATACCCGTATTTACTTTAGGAAAGGATGAATATAGTAATCTTGAGTAGTATGTTTACATAGCAATAGGGTAACCGTAGTTACTTAAGAATGAATATATGTAGTAATTTGCACTAATAAATGAACATTATGTAACGTGCATATATAGCAGTGATAGTCTAGCGGTTTGAAAATTCAGCCTCTCCGGGGGTCTGGGTTCAAATGCAGGCATGCATCTATGAGTTGTTATGTAACATTTACATTCCCCGTATTGTAAAATTTAAATTTAAAGTAAAAGAAGGAAAATATCGTGAGGAAACCGGCACACCTTAGAGAGGTTATAAAATGTATAATGTTTTAGAGATGTATAGTACGTCAATTCACATTTGGCCAGCGTGGTACACTATGGCCTAAAACCCTCTCACTACAAAAGGAGACCTGGTCCAGAAGAGGACCAATAATAGGGTCGAAAAGACTGTAACATAATAATGCAAAATGAATTTCTTATTATGTTTAAATCGTTAAAGTTGTTATGCGTCGTTTTGTAAAATGTACCAAGGTTCACAATGCAGTTTTTTATTTTCAACATTACAAGTGGTTACCACTAGACTACCGTTAGAGTGGTTGCTATCAGACTTCTCTCAGAGTTACGAGTACCTCGTATATCTCGGGGTTGTATTAATTAAAGTTGGAAAGCGATCTAAAAATTGACAGAGCATTTGAAAAGACAAGTCATCATTTTATTCGAAAAACTCCTTTTATTTTTTCTCAAAACATGCTTTATACGTAGGTACTTATTCTAATATTTATTGCATACGACATTAAAAGCAATTACACAATTTTGAATATAGAAATGAAGATAATTTAAAAAATTTAGTAATAACGTGTAGTTATAATGGGTTGTAACTTGCATAGTTATACATAATACTATTGAATTATGAATAAGACTGTGCAATCACTACGATTAGTTGGACATTGGTGTTTTCATAACAGGCTTATGGGCATAGTGGACCACATGGCCTTCTTATATACTAAAGATAGTTTCAAAAACAGCTGGCCAGGAAAGAATATAGTAAGGAAAATGTAAAGCAAGCTTCGTTATTGAAAATTATGGGCGGTAGTATTCATGCTTTTGTAGTAAAATATAAAACTATTATGCAAAACTCCGCGGGCAAAATGTAGGACGATATATAATATATACTTACTTGTATGTATATATGCATTGGAAGGAGCAAGAATATGAAGCTTTGGAGGAAAATATGTTACAATTACCCATATTAAAATATGCCGTATCAACGCTGAATATGCGTAAACTATAAGTAATTTTCTAATAATTAAGTAATAAACTATAAGTAGTTTTAAGTATTTGTATTGATTGGTAAATTAATTATTTGATCCATTAACGAATTCATCGATCGACTGAGTGTTACATTGATATAACAGACTATGTAAGACATGCGTATATGAACGGTTTATTTGACTTGACAATAAATCATTCAAACTGTTAAGCACAGTTGTTAACTTAGTATCATTACAATATAGTTCGTGTTAATGTCAATGTATGAAAAAAACTACTTTTAATTAACACACATAACACAATGGAAAAGAAATTGCAACATAAAAAACTAAATGTAATAACTTTAGTCAAAATATTTAGAATTTATTTTAATTTACTTAAAAATAAAAGATCCATTACGACATAAATAAGATTGTAATACATTTACACACTTAAATATAATACAATACAATACAAATATTCTTTATTGTACACCATAAAATACAGAGACAGAAACAGATACACGAGATGATAGAGAAACATATACAAAAGGCGGTCTTATCGCTAAGAAGCGATCTCTACCAGACAACCTTTGGGTAATAGTAGCAGAAACAAGGAGAAAAAGAGGGGTAGAGGTGTACAACTAAGCAGTATTTAAGAAAACAGAAAAGAGACAGAGAAGGAGCTTAATAAACTTACACCAGTTGATAGAAGATGATAGAAGTAAATGATAATAGTAAAGATATGTGATTTATGAAAAAAAAAATATTATTATTATTATAGAGATCTATTATTACGTATAAGCCAGACGTAAAATTGACACTTATTGTTTGTTTAAAACAATGAAAATCAAAAAACCATGCAGCGCTAAACTTTATTTTTTGCGCAATGTCATCTCGATACGTATGCAAATACATACATATATCGCTTGTTTGTATTGTAGGTCTTTCAATATTGGTATTGCAAAGCCAATAAGAATCTCGTAGGTCAGTCAAGTGTGTTCGTTGTTTTTTTGATTTTGTCTGCACAGACCGTGTGACTTATTTTACAGGACTATAACATTTACGAAGTCGTGTACAATATTTTTACTGGGAAATTTGTCGATAAGTACACACGAGAAAATGAGCTCTTTTCGTTGTCGTATTACGTAGAGGTTACTGATTATTGTCGAATTCAACAAAACGGATCCATCCACGATAGTTATATGACTGGTATGTAATATTAAACTAGTCAGTACAGATATGAAAAATTTCAACACTTCTTTTTATTACTTTTCATTCGTCAATGGATCACTGCCTTTTTGCCGGATTTAAAACGCTATGATTGTGTCATTAATCAATTATACTAAACTAATGCGCCCGAGCGGTCTGGTCCAATTTCTTCCGGCGGGAACTGATGTGATGCCTATCGTAAGCCGACGCACACGGTATCTCGGTTTTATTTATACAATTACTAGTGGACCTGACCACGCGTTGCCATGGTTACATTATGTCAAATCATATATGACACATATCGTGCGTTCAGAAATTTTTTTTATGTAACAATTTATTGACATTTGACATTTATTATTTATTTTATAAAAACTATCCTATCTTTTAAGTTGGATCAAATTATAGATATGTACAAAATTGTATTGAAATCGGTTCAGTGGTTTCGGTGATTATCGCAAACGAACATCTTGACACAGGAGTTTTATATTATTTGTACAATGTAGAATTATAACAT
>DWGJ01002267.1:0-16327 GCA_018246895.1 Aspitha aspitha aspitha | reverse complement strand
CTCTCCACATGCCCGAACCATCGGAGCATTCCCTTTCTCATTTTTACACCGATGCTCTCTTTCACACAAAGCATCTTGTGACTTTAATGAGTTGAGAGATAATATTAATGACATAACGACTGTTACAAGATTCAAATTGTTTCCGAGTACAATTAATAGATAATTAACAAGAGATCATTTTGGTGAGTGATGTCATAAATTTATTTCTGTGGTATTCGAATTATTATCGATCGCTGTTGTTAAAATTCAAGAATGTCAATTTATACTATTGATAAAATTATTTTGAATGCCGCTTGCTCAATTTAGATTCATTCAGCGAACCAGAGTAAGTAAATTATAATACTACTATTAGCATATTGATGTGTAATACATCTTATTTTTATAAAGGTCAGTGTTGTTTATAACATGCCGACCAAGGTCTTTAAAATTGGTCTTACCATTACCTAGATATCAACACATTTTTATTTCTACTACGTATTTGATAGCATTTTTGATAAATTGTAATTTAATCATATATTTGCGTTTTCATTTATCCCACTACATAACTAATACATATTCAATATGAATCAGCATTAATATGACAATAATATAAAACTGATTAACTGTTTATTTAAGTGTTCGTATTATGAACTAGCTGTGCCACGCGGTGTTGCTCGCGTAAATTTTACAGAACTCGTAGGAATACCGGGATAAAAATATACATTCATTCCCAGACTTCAAATTATCCTTATCCCAAATTTCGATTCGATCGGCTAAACGATTTGGCCCTGAAATCGTAACAGACAGACGGACAGAAGAAGTTACTTGGTCTGTATGTCTTATGTATTTCCGTGTACATAAATTTAAATAAATAAATAAAAATAAATAAAATACTTTGCATGTATAACACATACATATAAACCTGTCTATTGAATCGCTGTGTCGATTAATGAAAATCGCATTAAAATCCGTTGCGTATTTTAAAAGTTTAAGCGTACAGACAGCTTCCCGCTTCCCGCGACTGTGTTTAATATTATGTAGACATATTTATTGGATAAGAACATCACTACTCATACAGCTGTATTTGGCCTTTCGCTTTGTCCAAAGTTATCCAACGAGTCGGCGCCACACCTTATGTCCGATTTATCGGTGAATCGCAAATTAGATTTGTAAATAGCACACGCAATAGTATGCTATGAAAATGCTAACTGAAATGTAGGAATGTCAATAAATATATATACATATATTTAAGATAAACGTGGTGTAAACTTTTTACACGAGTGATAAAAATGTCATAACGTCCTGTATTTAAATGTTAAAAGTAAAAAACAATCGATCTGGACAGGTCAAACAAAACCAATGTCGCTAAGTCAGACAAATCGGTAGTATTAAGCAATCAAATCGGGAAAAGTTGGTCTATTAAGTATAATGTCACTGAATAAGCATTGTGATATTAGATACGACAAGGTCCTGGCGAGAGAACAACAAACTCACTGCGTGCCTACTGCATTCTTCCTGCCTTCACCGGACCACCTTGAATGCGTCTCGAATGGGTCTTAGTAGTATTCTTGGATTGTCAAATCAAAGCACCGATCTATGTATAAATTATGTCCCGGACTCCCAGACTACGCTACAGTTGCAACACCTCTTATGAAACAAATTAACCAACAAGGCTATTGAAAGTCGAAAGTCTACCTGTTCGTTTTTACGTGCAAGTTTTCTAAGCGAATACACAAAGTAACCTACGTTTCGTGAATATCACGTTTTTCCTTTCCACCGTGATACTTAACAATTCAGAAAGGTTCAGAGCCCTCGCTTTACACTGAATTGTATTTTGTCGGAGCCGAAGGGGCTTAAAACAAACAACAAAGTAAACATTGGGTTAGGTACCTGCCCTCACTTAAGCACCCTCACTTAATATAATGAAGGATGCGTAAGGGTTGTGCAATTTGTTTCGAATGAAATTACATATGTACATTACGCGCATAAATATTTAAGTCCACGAGTGACGTAATCATAAGTTTAAAACAACATAATGAATAGATGTAATATTCTTACCTGGATGTTTTCAAGTCCTCCAAAAGAAACGCAAGGTATCTTCCGAAAAACGGAACATAGATTTGTTTCGGCTGACGAATATTTCTCATAATTTTTACGGTATTTAAACAATGCATACGTATCAAACGCCGTCAAACGTAGTGAAAACGAGAGCGTTATGTTTCTGACACAGTATAAATAAGTACAATTTACATGTTCGACACCTGTGTTTACAGAGCACATAATTTGAAACTTTGTAACGGAGTCATGTTCCATTCAATTGTTTCGGATACTTGCGCTATTTGAGCTTCATATCATCATTTTTACTAACATGCTGTTAGTTCTTATGAGCGAATATTTTTCTATGATGTTAGTTGTAAAACACATATTAACAAGTAACACGTCAAACACGTCTGTTTACACTTTGAAATTGAATATTTATCAAAATAAAACTCTAAATCTTTTCGCGGCTCAGGTCGTTATGAATTAACGTGCGATTAACTACAATTTACATTTGCCACTTTCGTAGTGTGACTGCCTCACCGTTATACTTCATACGTTGACGAAATATAACTCACGCCTTTCACGCTCAATTTCACGTGTCAGCGTTTACGGAACCACTTGCACGGCTTGCGTGCCTCGATCTTATGTCGAGAAATTCGGCTACAACAAATGGGTGATATAAATTGAACTATCACATGTCACAGAAGTTTCTAAAAAAAATTACCGCGCACTTGGCCCGGAGAAACATTGATTTCGAATTGTTGGAAATTATTGGAAAATCATTTTCAAAACGAACCTAACTAGCAAAATAAATGAATTTTCATATATAATTAAGACATGTCATGTACGATTTCCGTAACATACTACATTTAACCATTATTCCCATTCGGTAACTTTAATTTAGTTGTTTTATTTTGGCACGTCTGCTGATTTCATAGTTGAATAATACCCTTATTACATACATTTTAATGTAATCCTATTAACCTCTCAATATAGTTAGCTCACTCAAGTCCTTAAAGTTAATTAACAAGAAAACAATTTTGTTAAAAGCTAATAAACCAATACAAGTAATATCTTGCATTTAGTTATTATTATACGGCAATGGTATATACCATTCAAATATTTTAAATCAAATACTAATTAATGTTAAACTACTCGTATAGTAGCATTGAAAGTATACGGAACATAAAAAGTAATTGTTATGTGACTATCGGTGAATTGCTCGTTGCATACTTTAATCTACATATCAATTAAAACGGAATTATCTGTCTGTAGCAGAGGCTGTGCTGTGAATGCAGTGTACCTACTAAGAGATTCTATATGAAATATTTAAGGCTAGTTTTTAAATGTACGTACTATTGCGTTTATTTGCAACGAACATCAACATCTGGGGTAACAGAGCGACCGTTGCCCGGCAGTGGGACACCATATGAGGCATAAAAATATTTTGAAACAGTAAAAATATATTGTTACAGATATACTAAGTTCAGGTGACTAAATTACTCTGGACTGACTCTGTTACACTAAACTCTCCACATACAACCGTCGTTACTAAACACTTAACCGTAACAGCACGGCAAACAAGCGCTTCGGGGCTCTACATAATAGTACGTGTACTCTTCAAACAAGCTGTGTATGAAAGTACTAATAGTAGGTACCATCAAACTGAGTACCGGAGCTCTATGAGCCAACAACGAAGCTTTTACATTATGATTGGCTCCGATCTCCGAGTCTATTCCGCATTCTCATTTCATGAAGCCTAAGGAGTTTAATTAGAATGTTTGTAGTACTCGAGCCCTTCAATTTATATATAATAAATGTTCTAAAAATATCAGAAGGCGCGCTTTTAATATTTACGCTGCAATTAGTTAAATGACAACAACCGGCTTGGCTTGTTCTCGTAAGCAGAGAAACTTTAATGAATATTAAATACCTGCAATAACTACCCACAAAACCTGTATGTGAGAGACATATCAATTGTTAAAAGGTAATAACACGTTGTCAATTTATCGTGCAGTGGTCAGGGTTCAAATCAGGTTTCATTGTTGTGATATAAAAGATACGTTTTATGTGTCCAGTTTTGAAAACCATTCAAAGTTTTGACAATGATTATAAACGATTTCCATTATATAAGCGTTGTTAAGAGTAAATGCTTTTAAATATCAAAATACGTGAGTACACACTACCCGCATAATAATGGAAAATAATACACACTTTTTAAGTACCAGCTATTACGGACCTACAACAGACCTATTACTCGATGGTTGGTGCAAAACGCGGTCTCTATTCCGCATACCTGATTTATACTCCCACATCTCTTGCTTATTTTAAGTGCAATTTCAATCTCACCAATTAATGTTTCTTTTAGAGCAGCAAAAAAAAAGAATTTGAGATACATAGGAAATTAATAATTATTCAAAATTGATAAATGTCATAGATAACCGAAGCATTTCTTTGCCAGAAGTTAATGGAGCGTAAAGTGTTAAGCGTAGATCGATTAAACGCAAGGTAATGTAATAAAATGATTATCGATACTTAGGGGAATCATTCGTTCGTGTGATTTATTCGTATTTCCATTACAATGGTGTAAGCGCAAGAGATCAAATAATTATATGGAAACTCGATTATAATGTATCACCAGTCGTTAATGTGTTTGTACCATGTACAATATACAATCATGCAAGCATTGCTGTTAAACAGCAACGTATCGTTAGGTATCAATAATAATCATAATCTTAAATTGCCCAAAACACGAGTCTTCATGGACTGTATTGCAATACGTCTAAAATAATAAAAGCACATATATCTCGGCGGCGATTTTAATGCACGCGGTATTCCAGTACTGTACGACCTTGCTTTATCCAGCGGAGATCGCAGTGTTATGGTATTGTTGAAAGGCAAGGTCGCTCGAATAAGTAATTACTGTGTAGAAAAAAATGACAAACTCCTAACGGAATTTAAAGTTAATGCTAACATATTATTAACCGATTTAGTAAGTACTTTTTAAAATAGGACATATGCATTGGACGACTTTAAATGCACTTGGTTTGGCTATTAGGATGTACCGTGGGATTTAGTGTTGACACTTAAAGCTTAAAGTAGCTTGAACTCTGTTGTTGATATGCGATCATAATATAAATACACACTAGACTAAGAACGACTGTTTGCCAGTTGAATTGAATATATAGAAACAGAAAAGAGGTCGTTCGTCGACAGTGCACATTGCCAATATTCTCCGAAATTAATATTGGAAACGGCCAACCCAAAATAGAAGATATTGATTAATTTGCAACTGGCAGAAATATAATTATTATTTTGTGGTTTGTTGGGCACACTAATCATCAGGTCGCGTAAAGTGAATAGGACTAGTAGTCCTATTAAAAACTTCAAACCGGTCGCCCGTATCGCAAACAATTTACATTGGAGTGGAGTTCTGTAATATGCTTTGCGGAGCATCTATAGAAACTATGCGGACCACCTGGCTGTATACCTATATGTTGTATATGCTGATGCAATTGCAAAATATAAACTTTATAAAAAGTTTTCTTATACTGATATTTGGTTAGTTCGTCCAATAATTTTAAAAATGTAAAATGGAAGAATTTGTAGACAAAATGAAAATGTTTAAATTATGTCACACGCATATAGGTACTACCCCTTTTGAGTAAATAGATGATAAGAGTCATTAAATATTTGTGACTAGATCATAATACGAGTATCAGGTGTGTCTGAACTACGCATTATTTTATGTCGCTTTTAACACACAGGTTATTTGTTCATCGCTGATCGAAGGAGTAACCACAAATAGCTATTGCTTGGTCTGTCTACCCTTATGTTACATAGCTGTCGTACCTTTTCTATTTTCGCTACATATAAATTCGTTACATCATTTCTATCACTGACAGTTGAACATCCGTCGGCGGTTGATGATGAACTAGATCTATGCGTCGCGCATTTCAATTAAGGTCACTTTATACAAATAACGGCCCGTTTTCATACACATCCCAATATGACAGGTCTACAAAGAAATTATTGCATATATGGGTTGCGTGGCCAAAATGTTGGAATTCAGTGAAGAAAATGATAGTATTCAGTGAAGAAGAATTTTAAGGAATGATGGATGTAGAAGAAATAGTAAGACAGATGACAAGAAAACAAACAGTGAAGACTTTTTTAGTACGTGATCTAATAGAGTATGAAATCAAACCAGCTTTTATTTATATTTTATTTTTATTTATATTTACATTTTATTAAAAGATTTTACGCATACTTTCAACAATCGCTACATACACATATGTACATACATACGAGTATATATATATGTACATAGACTAATTTTGTATAATTAAAGTGACAAGAAAATGTCAAAAGACTTTAAAATTTCAACACTCCATTAACAAGACAGTAATGAACTAGACTAATAATGACGCTTCCCACTAATAGCTCCATCCTAGTTATCGTGGAATAATAATTATTGCAATTACCTTGGAAACATAAAAGCAAGTTATTATGGAAGTACGATTTATAATTCTATGTTCTTAAAATGTGCATTTTACTATCTGTCAGTAATAAAGCATTAAATAATAAAGCAGAGACTGGATATTCATATTAGTTAAGACTGTGTCTTTCGTAAATATTACAAGATTTATAATATTTACGTGCTTTTCTCTCAGTGAATGCTAATTGAGCAATATCCTTATAACTTTGTTCCTCACAATATATATTATTATTAATATGTACATGAATTTGAAGTGAAAATTATTTCCTAAATACCTCGATCATGTCCATAGATACTCCGCGAATAATTAGTCAACTTACCTGGAAAAGATAACAAAATTTGTATTACTTATCTCTAAATACTTTTACAGCATGTAAACAAAACAAGAATGTAACTGTTACATTAAACCTTGAAATCGTAATCTCTATTACGCGTTGTCTCCACAGTTTTCAGAAAAGGTAAGCACAAAATAATTGCAGGAGATTCCAAACAAACTTAAATGCATTTAAGTGCTGTTCTGGAGATGTTGAGAACATGAATCTTAAAAACAACTGTTACAAAATGGTCCATAAAATATGTGACGGTATAATTGTACCCAATCCTTGCAGTCATGCGTAAATCTATTTTTTATATAAAAAGTACAAAGAAATAAACAGGTGGATCTGAGAGACAAAGGACTTTGAGTTTTGTCGGAGTTTGCGGAGAATTATGCCCAGCAGTGGACGACATTGATCTAGAATATGGAATGAATGAATTAAATTTGTTTTTGCAACCGTTCATAATAATTAACATACCTACATAGAAATACTATTGGGTACTACTGATATTAGAAAACCGTTCCTTAGGATCATTTCAGTTGCAGTTTCTCGTTTTGAAGCAGGCATGGTTTACTAATTTTAATATCAATCACATGTAATTATTTTGTGTGTATATATAAATATCCACATGGTATGGTAGGTATCAAATAAATATCAACTTTCACACAGTAATAAGTCATACATGCAAATAACATATTCTTAAGACATATATATTCCACTTTTTTAACGACGTATAATGAATAATTATTTTTTTGCAAAAACTATGTAGTTATGTTGTCAACTACTCAATAAACAAGTTTTATTGGGTTGAGCGCATAGCCGCATGTAACCCTAATTGATTCTGACAGTGAAGTATTGCAAACAAACCGTAAATTGTTTTCAGAGCCGGCCAACAATTCCGCCAAACAATGTTTCATTTTACAAAACAAGTTCGGAGGCGATGCATATTAGTTCAGTTGTGAAAGGAAACTATTCCCTGATTTATTCCATATATTTTGACATAAGTAGGACATTGTCAAAGGTACAGCAACTCACAACGAACAGTTTTAACGATATTTATAAACAGCAGTCTCAGAATAACAATTTATTTTCTTAACGAGATACATATGTGTTACCAAAAACTTTCACAATAAATATATTTCATCCAATAAAATTTTAAATTATGAAAAAAAATATGAACATGAAGTTAACATAAGATAGCGATTCAAACTGAATAACAGGCTTAAGTACTCCTTTTTTTCTTATTTTTTTATCCCAAAGTTTCAGTTTCAAACCATAGATACCTACTTCCACCTAAACTTTCAACGTACTACCCTCAATTTTCTTCATATCGCTGAGAGAATGCTATTAATCATTAAGCTTGCCTAATGTGTAACATTGCCTAACATAACATTTTTGAATTCAATTATTTCTTTCCATAGAAATTCCATTATTCCATTGTTCAACACCGCCCAGGAAGCATAAATTTATGCTATACACAAGATATCAGTTACACATAAGAATAGAATAGTCCTAAAATACTCTACAATCCATTTATAAAGCAGTTATTCCTGTTCTGTTGCGTTGGGTGTGGCTTAGTTAGTTATTACAAAGACAAACCTATCTGTAGTTATTAAAAAAAAAAATTCTTCTAATTAAAAAAAGGGGTAACATTTGCCTACGAACTATGAGAAGGTGCGATGCGTTGCAGTTAAAATTTCGATGACATGACAAAGGCATGTGTCCAAAGTCCAATTAGATACAGGTGCAGATGAGTCACAGTGACCACTAAATACCATGTCACGTGGTTTACATGTCACTTAGATACTAGAATAACGTAAACACTAAAATCAGTCCATGATTAAAAGTTCATGTACTATTCATTAGGTGCGCGATTAACATCATATTAACAAGCAGGCGTCTTCTATGTATCTATTCTCGAACGGAGTTATTCAAAATTCAAACATCGCAGAGGATTTCTTCCATAGAAGATGTTATCACGCACTGCATTGTGTTAAGGAATGCTATTGTTTAGAACATGATCAGCTCTTGTTGGGTAAAGCTTTCTATTGCTGTGTTCATTACACGCGAATGTACAAGACATCCGTCTTTTTAAAGTGGTACAAAAAAATATTCCTTCAAAAGAGAATAAGTAAACATTAATATTAAGATAATCAGCAAACGGCATATACATACGGTCTCTGTTTCAGCTGATACCTCTGACGCATTGTGGCGGCTCAAAAAAATATCTAAACGAATATGTACATCGAACACTGAACTAGTACACTGAACTAAATCACTAGCAAATTGGTTATTCACTTCATAACCACAGGACGCCGTCCACTATCAATGCCATTAATCGACGACGCTCGCGTACACGTGACTCAAAGGTTCGAATTGTGATGGGTTTACGTCCGTATTAAAAACTCCACTGGTCACGTAACATTTGTAAACATACGGTAGTGATGCGAGGATGTAATTAAGTATTGCAGAACGTGTATCAGTTTGTCGGTTAGCAGCGCGACTGAGCGTCGAATGGAGCGTTGGGCGCGACGACATAGGCTCGCACCTCGCTTTGGCAACATGCGGCCGCGACACCGCCGTGCACCGTGCAATCAATTTATGCAAATTACAGACGGGATGGAACCAGTGGACACGGACAAATTGGCTATCAAGTCCATTAACCGTATCTGCATGAGCGCACCAAGTCATAGATACGTGATCCCTATGTATGTATCCCTATGTATAAAGAAAACTAAAAAAACTGAGAAATTTATTTTCAAAGTTTATGAGTTTTTTCTTAGACAATGACAAATTTTTCTCAGTACAAATAATACATGCTATCTGCAGCAAACTTTGCGTGATTCAAAAAGGTATACTTGAAGATTGTGTGAACATTTTGAAAGATTTTTATATAGAAATCTCAATATTTTGTAACTGAAAATCGTCATAACTAGCCGACATTTTGAGTTGACAATAAGTAGAGCAGTGTCACAATACATGGGTTCGCAATTGGGCGTTCCGCGCTATTGCCTTCGTTAGAGTTTATTGCCTTGCTCACCTGTTTCCTACAATAACTTTGTGTAACACCTGATCTTGGCAAATAACGGTTACGAGCTTTGCCAGCTGCGATATGGTTTTTCAGAACCTTGGTTCATTGTACGGTAAGTTATTGAACGTTTTGCGACACTTTTTAGAAATATTCTGCATTATAATAAAGTAATATGAAAGACAATTCGATTTACCCACGGACACGGGTGTTAAAACTAAATTTGATAAGTTTTTTTGCAAAAATATTATATGAAAATTATAGCTTTTATAAATATAAAGCAAAGTAGAAAAGAATGCAATGCAATTAGAAAGCACTTTATATATAAGATTCATTTTCAAAGGCAAAAGTTCCTAAGTATATGCACTATCCGCAATGCTAACCGTAGACTTCATTAATAAAGTCGGTGGCCATAATATACGCTCAAGGGACATAACTTCTATCTCTTGAACGATAAATTGCTACATGACTTTCAGTACCTCTTACTCCTTAAAGTAGGCTTCTAATTCTTAAACACATTGATGATAAGAACTGCGTAAAATTCCAAATTTATTTAAACGCGTTTCAAAAAGTCAATACAATTTTAGTTTTTAGCCTTAATTACGAGCAACGAATAAAATACAGAATTCGACAAATACTTTTTACGGTCAATGACACCTTTAAATTCACTTATGGATCGAATATACTCGTAGATAAGAATTTAGGTGTAGTTGGTCAAAATGATTGTATTAAAAAAAAGTAAATATACCCAATGCAAGCAATGATCTGACTGTTTTGATGAAAACACGCACCTACTGATGTTAGATCAGCAATAGCTATTTCAATTACCGTTGATTGCGTTGACATTGAAATAAATAGACTACCGTTTTGTGCCACTACTCATACTCGTACATTCGATTTTAGCTACCGAAAGTACCTACGCTTATACTGACAGAATCGTAACAGATAAAAGGGAGTTACATTGTAACTTTACAGTTGTGGTTTTTTTTTGTGAATTGTATAAAAAACCGTCCAGACATTGAGATGTTACTACACGATCACCTGAGAAAAAGCTGACATTGGCACAACAATATAAAAAGCAAAAGTCAAACCACGCATTTACGGCTATACCTATTAGTTATTACTTCGACTCATGTTATGTTTATTTTGTAAAGCTTTTCCAGACAAACAATGTTAACCACAAAATCGAGATAATGATCACGGTGGCGTACATAAAGATAGAAACCGCACAGCGTTATTATCAATAAACGGGGAGAAAGGTGTTGAAGAGTTTCAAGGTGTCATCTCCCTCCGCTACAAACGCGCAAACGAGTTCCTCACTGTGCTGCAATTTACGACATTACACATATCAAACAAGTGCAAGTGTTTGATGCTCTCATCAATCATCACGGTCCTCTGACCGTGACGACTTATTAGTAGTCAACATATATATATCACGTTTATATAAACGAACTAATCGGCAAATAGTCCCTATTATTCATTACTTTCTTGTAGTACGAATAGAACTAATATCGAAATACATATTTTATTTATAATTTATCGTAACACGATAAATTATAACGTTTTCTCTACGCGTCACCCATCAAATTGTTATGTATGGGTACATGAATTATGTATGGGTATATTGTTTCTATATATCCGTATATCCATAATATACCCATCTATCTATCTATAGCAAAGTTTTTTAGATATATATTTTATTGTCAATCTCGCCCTTGACAGCAAAGATAACAAAAAACAACGTCATTATATTGAATATTCGGTACCTACACTACATTTCTCGGGTCGTAACACCAAATTCCCCAAGCTCTGCTGTTTTTCTGCACAAATATATCTATATAACGGTACAACCATCTCAGCCGGTTCCTAATGGATAAAGTTTTGACTTAATATGTTTACCTTTGTTTTACTCGTCTAAATTCCCTTTTCAATTTGCTGAGAAAACTTACCTATAGAGCCTACTTAAGGGTTTAAAAATAAAAGATAAGTTCTATCATGTACCTACTCTATAAAAACGAAGTAGGTTTATATTAGTGAGTTTTCATTTTTTCTGCCCGACATTATTTTACGTACAACATAAAATGTGCACATATTATTTTTGATTGATTTGATTACATTATCAAATCTTTTTGTCATTGTGATATTGCAATGAAAAACCTATGTTCTCTAACAATATTCAGTATATTTGGAAGACTAAATATAAAAAATTAACCAATTCATGCATGACTTAAGTTCGTCAGACAGATACAATAAGTGTTCCCACATACTCTTGCATACTAAACGACCAATTCACGAGATAAGATATTGAAAGAAACATAAAGTATTCCGTGTCTATTGTATGTGACGTTGTTGCGAGACACGATTGCACGATTTTACATAGTTACGGTGGCTAAATACATTGCCATTCCATGTACTCGTCATCTGTATAGTAATCGTTCTTCAAGTTGTTGCTTTGCTTATACACCGTTTTCAATACTATTTTTAACTTTTCGAATTTTCTTCCTATACATAATATAATTCTATTAATTATTATGTAACTATTGTTTTCTTTTTATTTGCCTAATCATAGTAATCGCATATTAGTCTGTAAAAAGGTGAGGTAGTTTTCTTATCAAAATTACTTGAGTGTATTTAACAAACGCGAAAAACCGGTAAGTGATACACGAAGAATTATAGAAATAAATACACCTTTGGTAAGGTCATTCACCTCCACCAGCATACAAACCTGACTGACCTGTAGTATCAGGCACTGTTAAACGATCAATAATTTAGGTAATTCGTCTATTTAAAAAAAACAAATGTAACAGGCGTTTCTTAATATCTTGATGAAATTTAAAAAAAATCAAGAAAGATGAAATATGAGAAATACATTATCTATGACAAACCCAAGTGGTTTTCTTCCAAGATATCGGCACAAAGTACCATTAAAGCATAGTTTCATTAAAAAATCCGTTTTTCATGTTGGTACAGTAATCACGGGTTACGTCATTTTAAATTGCTTAATCTTGAAAATTAACTATGAATAAATATTAAATATTAATTAAATATTAAAATGTATATGGATTACATCAATCTATAATTGAAATGCGTCTAGCGAACATCAAAAGAAAAGACGTTATTTTGCAATACGATATTGCTAGAGCATACGACGTGAGACGATCCCTGAAAACAATAATTAATTTAATTGGATGATGCAGTGTCATCCACTTTACTCGCCCGATATTAATCAAGGGGATTTTAATTTTTACATTTACTAAAATAGTAATAAAACATTGGGTTGATATGTAGTTTACAAACGTCAGATAAAATGTTTAAGGCCATTAGATTTTTATCCAACCTGCATTAAAATTTGCACTCTAGATGGCGAAAGATATTGATAACGAAGATTAACATCATTGATCAATAAAAAAAAGTACTTTCCGATTGCCTTGATATATTATACACATACCCGTTTCTCTCTACCCATATAATGCAGGCCGTGTATTGGAGAATATTAGCTACATATTACAGATTGACGAGGATTGTGTAACAACACAAAGTATTTACATGTGTGCGATGTAAACCGATATCATGTTGCAAAAATATATAATAGAATAGTCTCAATAGCTACCGCATCTACTTAATAGTTTGAGATGCAATTGTAGCTTCCCTATAGTTTACTTACAATAACGAGAGTACTACGGAGCTATATTTACTAATATTAATTAACAATAGAGTCTCTTATCACAAAGGATCAAACGAGTGTATTTCATCGTACTCGTCAGCGTGTAACTGGATCTGCATCATTAAAGAACTACTAAAATTAAACGTAACGGAGCCCAGCGCATATTTAACTGATTAGATCAGATGAACAAGTAAGTAATGTAACTTTATACCATGCTAAAACCTACCGAGCTCGTTCATTAAACCAATATTTGTACTTTGTGTACGATGCTTAACGTAATCTTTTTGTCGCAACGTTTTTATTTATAACTCATAATATTATTACATCCAACTACATAGCTCCTTGTCAAGCACAGGACCAGTTAAAAATATATATTCACTCCAATGCTATGCTACAATATTATTATTTTTTGCCAATATCATTGTGGTACATGATTGAAATGAATTTGAATTAAACAAAAGAATTTGAATCATCCGAATGAAAACTAAAGAAACACAACTACTTGTAGTAAAAGTTGTAGTAAAATAAACATATTAATATACAATTGTTTCTGAGAAGAGCTTGGTAATGTTATATAGTGGGTTAATGTTGAAATTTAAATATACAGTGCAAAGTCTGTGAAAACTGAATTCATTTTCGCAGCCATTCCGGCTTTCGAGGTCTTTCCGCACATGTCAGACATGTCCATTTTCATACTGCAGCCAGACTCCAGTCTCCATATTATTTGTAATAGGAAATTTCCACGTTTGCGCTATTGCCGCGAATATTGAAATTTGGAATATCGCGAATATATTTCTTACAGGAGCGCAGTTTTATTTCCACTCTAAACACGATGTGGTCTCTTTTGTCTCTCTGCAAATTGCATGGCTGCAACTAGGGACTGAGACAAAAGATACGATGGACATTTCATAGCGTGCCGTATCTTTTCTGTATTGTTTAAATGCTCCAGATCTGTCACTTCGCATTTGATATTTCATTTAGTTCACATAATGAAGTGTTGGTTCGTGACGCTTTATAGTCTTGACAGTAAGAGACGTTACCTATGTATGATTTGACGTCTCGATCAATGTAAATATGAGACATCGAAATAGATATATTTAAAAGAAAATTAACTATAGCTTGCTTACATCGAAAGCCACAAATGCGTTAAATATTTAAGCCAAATTTGTGCTTCAAATGTTTAAAATCACTTATCGTTTATTTCAATAAAGCATATTTATACTTCACTCCACAGTTTATAGAGGACTACGGTAGATATACAATGTCCTAGAGTATGGAGTGATAGAATTGAATCAAGGATTGATGTCACTCTTAATGCTGATAAAATTTCTGGTAGAAAAACAAAGGTTACTTGTAGCAAAAGTTATATAAGTTATGTAAGTACAATTCACGATAGTTGCTAACTTTGGAGGACTTCCCTCTGACTATGAGTGGAGATGTTAGGTATAGTAGAAAGCATTATCTACTGATAAAACGACGTTTAGTAATGATAAATCTGAAACGCCTCGCTTTTTTATAACATCGAACCAGATTTATACTTAAGGGTTGTTAGTAACTTCCCAGTCACTTGTAAGGTCCCAGTTAATCCTGTATATACAAAAACCCGCAGTTTGCCCCAGTTGGCTCGTTCCTCCCTCTCTTGGTCTCCCTTTTGCCTTTTAACGGGCGAATTAGGTAAAAATTCTTATTATTGTAGTAACTTCAAACAGTGCATTTGACTTGATTTTTAAATTCTTGAAATTTATTGCACAAAAATTAATTGAAATCGGTCATATGAAATTTATTACAAATACATGATTGAAATTTGGAGCAAACATAAACATAATCATTTTAATAACAGGCTATAATGGAAATTGGAAAGGTGAAGGCATGGTTTTAATATGAGACTTATATGGGATATAGCATGCTGTTTTTAATATCAGTATGAACAAAAAGCTGTCGGCACTCGTTGTTCTCGACAAAAGCTTATTACCGGCTTATCCGGTACTCGGTAGTGGTATCATTAATGACATTGTCGTGTAACTTTGACGCATACTACTTCAATGATATCTAATCACAGTGATTGTAATATATTCGTCTACATCATGTAAATAATTGTTACACACACTACCTAAATATTAACGGTAAAAACACGCACGTAAACATCCAAAAAACATTTAATTTTAGATTTTCTTTAAACTCTCTTTATAATAATAATAAGAAGATACTGGGAAATCCTCATACACGACCATCTGATCCCAAACTAGACAGAACCTGATCTATGGGCCAAAGAGCTAATTCATGAATTATTTATCGTATCACTTGCGCGCGGTTTTCAAAGATTTCCGACAGCAGACCCATTTTTTATTAAACAACAGTTAAAAACAAAATACATACAAGTATACAATAAACTACATTATTGAAATAAAGACATCAGTATTCTGATTTTTACATTTTAAAGTCGAATTTCAATAAAACGTTCGGGCGTCAGAGCAGCATACGTTTTGCATTATGCCATTGAAATGTAACAATATTTCGTTATCTTCGACTGTTATGGATGTACTCGTACATTCCATCGGTCCAAGGGGCTTCAAACTGCAGACGACATGAACTGGTCGTTCAAGAAGGCTTACAATTCGAATAGATTGCTCTCTCTCTCTCCCTCTCTTCCTCTCCCTCTCTCCCTCTCCCTCTCTCCCTCTATCCCTCTCTCCCTCTCTCCCTCTCTCCCTCTCTCCCCCTCCCCCCCCCCCCCCCCCTCCCCCCCCCCCCCCCCCCCCCCCTCCCCCCCCCCCCCCTCCCCCCCCCCCACCCCCCCAACT
>DWGJ01002266.1:0-16331 GCA_018246895.1 Aspitha aspitha aspitha | reverse complement strand
CTTGGTTTCATAATACGCTTTTCTACAGAGGACTTTTTTGACGAATTTTTTAAATCTCTGAAATGGCAAGGATTGAAGGTTGTAGCGTGATGTTAGATAGCCTATAGTTTTCTTCAATAAATGGACTATCCAACACAAATATTTTTTCAATTCCAACCAGTAGTTCATGAGATTAGCCCGTTCAACCAAACAAACTCTTCAGGTTTATAATATTGGTATAGAAATATAGATGTCTTGATTCGTTTGTTACATTTATTTCGAATTCCCATCGAAGTGAATACATTGTAAAGTTAAATCGATTAAAAGGTCTTACGCAAAGAACCTCACCACCTTCTCACGCCTTCTCTTGATTTGATTGTGAAGAAAGTTGTCTTTTTGTCCGGTATTTCCAGTTTCTGTTGTATTTTCGGTTTCTCGAGGTGAAATACTATCCTTTTATGGTTCTCAGGAAATAAACGTAATAGGTGCTTGCATGTAAGTAATCAGCTGCATCGGTAAATGTTACAAGGATATATACAGAAAGGTTACCTATGGATTGCGTGCGTATAAAGAGTAAATGATTTTTTTTTAATATGTTCATTTTTATTAATGCGTATATAATGAAAAATTTTGATTTCAAAGCAAACCTGCTCACATGCTATCAGACTAAAACTGATTGAACCTTATGTGAAGGACATATGAAAAAATCGTTTAATCCACCAGCGGCCAAAGGTACTCGTATGTTCCTGGTTTTTCTATTAATATTCGTTGACAATTATATGGGATTAATTTTTTTACTCTTTCCAACTAACGATTCTCAGTCGCCGTTTTCTGAATATCTATTTTCAACGGTTAGGGAGATTTTATAAGTGGAATATTTGCATAAGCAAAATTTTGAAACCGGCAGCAGCCCTGATATAACGGAATATGTGCAAAATCATAGTCGGTGCGCCAGTTAACAATGCGAGCCGGCATGTCATCGTCTGTTCCCGGTGTATTGAACCGGACGTTCATTGAAACTATTGAAAGTGTGTCTAAAAAGACTATCGCGCTATCGCCATTGGTATCGTCCAGTTTCAATGTCGGATCAAAGGAGGCCCGGGGCCCGCTCGGGTCGATTTCAACTTGTCAATAGCTTGCAAAGATCTATTTTGGCACGGCTTCGACTTTCGTCTCGGATTGTTTGGTTTTGTGGAATTCGGCCGGTTCGTGCTCGATTGATCGCTAAATTGTTCTTTTGGACTATTTGTTTCTTTTTTATTAACTCAACATTCAGAGGACGGTGTCATTAAATAAACTTGACAATAATTGACATTTTTTAAATACATAATACTAATACTAAAGGAGATGTCACAAAGTAAACGATGAAAGAACTGTAAAGGCCGATTTATGAGCAAATCTATTAGACTAATGCATATATTAGATGAATATTCGAAACGATATTAATGCATGTGTATCTATGCGAATCCCCAAATGCATATCGCTGAGCCTCCTGGGATTTGCGGCCCGTGGATAAAGTGCCTATATTTATTGCCAAAGAGTAAATTTCAAGCGAGAAGTATTTTATAGAGCACTTTTAGAGCGACAGAGTAGCTAGGAAAGTAGCCAATGATCACAAATTGTCTGTCACGTACATCTGCGATTAGCCTTTACCAGAATCTGTACTGATAGTTAGTTCTATTAATGATAATCATCAATGCGAATATTAGTTAGTAGTAATTGTGAATAGGACTGCAGAAATAACTGTTAGTAACATTAGACCGGTTTATTGTTTACTGTTTATAGAGTTCAATCCGGGTTTAACGATATACTAGTAAGATAGATAGATAGATAGATAGATACACCATCATTATCATATTTCATACCGCGTATTGTAGGAAAATGATGTTGGCTTACTTTGAGAACATAAATTTCCGTAAAGTGATATCGTTATCTTTGTCTGTGTTCTATGGTACATCGCTTCTGGTGTATTCGTCCATGGCAAAACACGTCTCGGAGATCGGATGGTCTAAACTAGATACCTGTGGAGCAGTTGGATCGCTTTCATTCAAATGTGATTGAGGTCAGACGTCTAACAGTGGGCCTCCAATCGGTGCCCGTCGGGTGATTTAGTTATCAATTACTTTTTGCATTCTCAATTAATGTCTTAGACGAAATTCCTTTACAAATCGAATTAACTAATGTCGATTGCATTCTTAATTAAATCTCTTTTAAGTTAATTTACAATATCAAGCCAGTACTTTCCTAAAATTCGTTGTTATTAAATTAAGCTATACTTTTTACTATATTCCTGCATTGTTAATAAGCAGTATTAATTTTTTAATTAAGTTCAATTTTTTATAATAGGTTTTCTTAACGGACTTTAAGCCTTTCCAAGTCAGTAAATATCAGAGATCATAAAGATAATGATGATCGTAATGATATTATTATAACATCTTCTTGAATTAATATGGCGGCTGATAGTAGGATTCATATATGAAACCATTAATCTGTAATAGAGTTAATATGGACGAAGATGTAGGATGATTGCAACGACTGTCAAGAATTTACAAGTCCATCGCGCAGAGCTTTCTGAGTTTGGTCCTCAACGGACCGAAATTCACAATGACGTTCAGTTATCTATACGGAGCGAGGTTGTATCTCCCTGATACATTCATGACATTCGCAACACTAAGCGCCTTATTGATGGTTTGTGACTATGAAGCTAATTTATGTATACGATAGCGATGGCTCCACGCTGTCTTGCGTCATTAGTACACTACCCGAACCCAACTTGGCAGCGGCACGGTAATACGGAAGTGTACTTCCTCACCGGTCACTGTTGGACGGACGTTTTAATAACGAAGCAGCTGTACCCCCTCCGCTCTCCGCTATAACCGCCTTTATGTTCAACGCATAGCGTGCTGTAATTGCTTGTATACGTGGATTTAAAGTTTGATATGTTTGTCACATTGTTGCTTATTCTGCGTGCGTTGTTCCCGCCGTGTTTTATGGCGTCCGAGGCTTAGGTACGTGGGACCGCGTGACACTCCAACGGTCAAGGGCGAACCGTCCGTGCACAGTCAAGGTCACGCCTTCGACCGACACGCGAAATTCGCACTAGTCAAAACACGTACACCCGAAACGCGCATATATACAAATGAGCGTAATGAGTAATGAACGTTAATTCCGAAGTAGCTGAACCCAATGTCGATCGGCTGCGCGAATGAGATGCGACCTTTCGTTTCGGAGACGCCGTGCTAGATGCTACGTAAGAATTTTAGGAACTTGCGACTTGTACGATCGTTGCCCCGTCGCCTCGCTACCTCCGAGGCTCCGCGCGTTGGCACTGTGATGTCGGTATTGTTTTGTTAATTCGGTGAGCGTAAGAGTGGAATTTGTGTAAATAACCACCTACCTGCTCGCTTCATGTCGCCGTACAACGTACATGCGGGTTTGTTGTATTGAATGAGTTCGGTCATTGCGTTAGTGGATTTGTTCCGTGACGTCTTTTCTATGTGATCGAGGTACATACGTCATTTCAATATTCAATATCGCTGTGTATTACGTGCGTTTATTAATTGTCCGATTACCTTGATACGGGCATTTGATTGCCTTATTTCGAATTGGATAGCCGTGTGTAGAAAATTCCCAGTAATAATAATGACTATTTTTATCCGAATTGTAGACAGAACGGGTCGTCATTTGTTTTTTTGAGTTTATGTTAAGCACCTAGCCGTCTGTACAGAGGGATAGCAGTAAAATATCCGTAAATATAAAAGCTGACGTTGAAAAAATGTAATTCGTCCATTCAATTTGAACTTGAAAATACTGGGCGCACGGAGGTCACCTTGTCCCTAGAATTGAACCTTGCGCAAATATTTACATCGCCGCTGGAGAGTGATTTGTATAAAAAGTTCTTTGCCCTTAAGTTATTTTAATTTTCCATCTCTCTCTGCCGCACTTCGGTGCCCTTCGTCATTTATTATCGAATCGCTGTCGACGATATTACGTTGTCAATATCAGACTTTTCAAGTACTGCGTCATTTAGTTTGAGCACGACATATTTCAGCCCTTCAAAGGTTCCCGAATTAATTTCATCTTCGACATTGTAATCGCCTGTTTTAATATTTAGTTTGACATGTTTTCAATTACACTAATAATTACATAATGACAAAGGTAATCCTTTCAGCGTGTATGCATGAAGAGAATGATGAATGTAGATGAAGCACGGCAAGTTTGTAAGGACAGAGATATTTGGCACTCGCTGCTTTCTGCCTACCACGTTAGGGACCTGGCGTAACGGTATGTATGTACTTATTTTGAAGCCATTTTCAAGGAGGACGCGTCGTAAATTCAGCATGATTGTTGTATAACGGTATTCGGGCCCACAGGTACCAGTCGGAGGCCCGAGCTCGGGGAAAAAACGACCCGTCGCAAACCGCCTGACCCCATTCTTTACGATTGTTAAGCGTAATGTATTGTACATAACGTGATGTAATGTTACGATGTTACTTTGGATGCGGATGCGTTCTTCTTTTTCACCGCCCACCGTTGGGCATGACAGTCCAATATCCGATTTCGAGATGTGTGATATCGTCTTTGGTTTTTGTTCAAATTTTTTGTACGTTCAACAGTTTTTTTTTTCATGTTACATATCTATTTATTTATTCTTTATTTACAACTTAACTAACACTAAGTACAAAAAGACGAAATTAATGTTAGAAGCATTCTCTACCAGATTCTCTATTTATGCAAAATTCTCTATTTTTTTTGTTTCTGTAGGCTGCAATTAATTAGTTTAGTTGTGCTTTGTACCTACATGTAAAATTCATCTTTACAGCGATCCTCTTTCAATTTTTCGTAGTTTACGCGTGTCTTTGAGACATATGTATTTGCAGTGACAAAGATAATGAAACGACAAAGAAGTAGTGAGAATATCAAAAGTGATTTTGGGTGATTGTGATTACGCATCCACCCATTGCGATGGCTATCGGCGGGCATGCGGAGCGGTCGAGAGGTTTTCGTCAGCGCATCGCGTGCGCAAGCTTACTCTCACATGCGCGACGGCATTAAACTTGCGCGCGCGAACTTTCGGACCGATTGTTATAGGGCTGTCAAAAAAAATTATAATACCGATCTATTATTGCTGAACTCGTTTTCATGTTTTTCTAATATTCATTTTACATTTAATCGCAAGTTTGAGATTATGTAACAATATTAGCGAATTTGTTATAACAATCAATAAAACGAATGAGATTGAGATATCAAGTTGTTTGCCGATTACTTGTTAAGTTATTCACGCATTAAATGGTTTTCAGAGTTACCTTAAAAATAACAAAAATCCAAATAGGTATGTATTTTTGTTATTGAAATTTGGGTTATATGTAAAAAGTAACCGACTCTTAGTGGTCGTCACGTGATGAAAATTATAAATTGGACTCTAAGCAGCTGGAAAGTAAAGTATACTTTTCATTTAACGAATAGTTAGAAACAATATTTTTAGTCGATTATTAAACTGCTGGCAGCCCTATCGAGGCGGTGCCGCGCCTTTGATGTCATTTGCGGTGCGTTTGAACATGCATTTATATGATGCAAACCCCGCGGGAGAGATCGTCGTGTTTGTGTTAAGATTTTTCGGGTTAGTCCTTTAATGGAGCCATTTTATCGAGTATGAATCGTGATTATATTTAAAAAAAAATTGCTCATGTACGTAACTTTAAATTGATTTATATTATATTATTATCTACGAAAATAGCAAACTTAACAGAATGACCAGTCAAAAAACTGCAAAATGATAAAAATATTTGTAATGGAAAAATTATAAATACTCTATAGTTAATTATGCTCTTAAATAATCCTCTAAAGTTGCACGAACAAAGATATGGTCTTAAATATGTACAAGTTATTGTTGATTTTTTTTTCAATTCTAAATGTGCCAAACGAGTGATGCATTAAATATCATAACTATAGTTTAGTTATACAATCACTTCGTATGATTCTTGCGATATATATCAGTAAATGCTTGTGCGATTTGAACAATAGATATGAATCGTGACGTACGAGTATGTAAATCGTGATAAAAGCATAAATAATGTCAATCAGTCCATCTGTCTTGGATTCAATTAAAATCGCCTTTGTCGTTCGTCAAAAGTCAAAACACGGTGCGCTCGACGTGACCCAAAAGCGTTTCCAATATTTATTTAACGTACTCGTAACAGCCGGAAGAACAGCGAAGGCACACGTGCGGCGGTACAACGAATTCTCGAAATAAACGAAAAGGGCGCGCGTTCCGTGCGCTCACAATCCGTTCCGTACGTACGTACGCGAATGTTTCGCCTAGGGATGTTAACGGGCTCCGTAACCGCAACCGAAACTATCGGATAACCGATATACAAATCTATCCGTAACCCTAACCGAATCCGATACAGTTTCCCATAATTTCGGAATTATTTTGACTTTTGAATTTCCCTATTTATTTAATATCCGTAACCGAAACTATCCGAAACAATTTCATATCGGCGGGTATCCGTATCCGGTTTTATAATTATTCTTATATCCGTATCCGATCCGCGTCCGAAATTTCATACCCATAACATCCCTGATTTGGCCGCATTATATTCACAATCCGTTGGTAGTAGGTGCTTACGCACATACGAGTATTTGGCCGCATTGCATGTCGGTCGCGCGGAGACTGCGCCCTGTCGCGCGTCGTCCGCCGGCAGGTGACTCGACGCATCTGGCGCTAATGACATTCCGCGCGAATGACTCCTCGCGAGTCCTCCTTCAAATTTGACACGAATAACTGAAAACGCCGCGTTCTTGCGCTTTTAGAGGAGGCGCTCGTCATCCCACACCGCTCATAATGCACCGCGTAAAATCTTCAAATTTGTGTCACTTATTTTTTCGCGCAACACAAAGTACTTCAATGTTTTTTATGGCGTGCGCGTTAAAATAAATATATTGTTATATTCATCTTCTCAAATGCGACGGCCGCTTTGCTTTTTTTTCCAACTGCAACAATTGCAGCGAAAAATCCTGATTGCTATTGATACCCATCTATACGTATAATATAATATAACTGTAGAAGAGTTCAATTCTGTACATTTAAATGAGAACTGAAAAAATTACCCGTAGCGGTCTTCATACGAGTAATACAAGCCAAAAAAATCATTTGGAAATTTTTGTCTCTCTGTCTCTTGTCCGGCTGACACGCAAAAACTACTGGACGGATTTTGATTTTTTTTTTGCTTTTATATTTATAAAGTGACTGTGGCATTTTATGGGACTACGATCTAGCCTAGTTAACACTAATAAGTAGTTTGTTTATAACTTAACTTAATCTTTTAGTATAAATAAGATTTTCATGAATTTGTTTTTGTTATATAGTCGCGGACTGAAGTACATAGTAAGTAGTAAGGAATGCGCGGCCCGGCGTGGCTTTGTGGGACGGTTGCCGCATGCGGTAATGAAGTTACGAATTAGCGATGGCATAACGCGCGCGTCGCGACGTGACGGTGCCGCCGACTCGTCTCCGCGCCGCCCCGACACTTGGCTCCTCTTTTTACACTATTCTAATAGATTTCGTACTTGCTTCATGACAGATGTCGTTTAATGGATCGATGGCGGCTTTGTATTTTTCTCTACCTACCTTTTGATACAATTTTTTTTAACTACGTTATAGTATTTGGGTATTTTTGACGGAATTTTTAATGTTGTTTATTACGTTTTTATGTATGTGGTAAGATCTACATATGTATGTAGGTACAAGTAAGCAGGTGCTTGTACATAATTTTCCTTAGTTTGGAAACGTCTGTAGGTGTTGTTGTCTTTGGTGAATTATGGTTATGATTACATATATGTAATGATTTTAAATTGAAACTCATTTTTCTTTTGTTATTTTCAGGTAATTACCAATTCATCGCCGAATAGGTATGGAATTGAATCTTTGTATTACTCATTTCATCCTTACCTACATATATGTAGATATCGGTAAGTAACAGCTTGCGACAAACGACAGACACACGCGCATCCATCTAGTCGTTCCCGGGACGGTACTGAGGTCGTTTTCACGCTCGCTAACCCCTCAACAAAACGACTGTCAAAATCTCGCCGGTGTGAAATTTCATCCGTAGAACGTTTTTTCTGATCGTCTGAAATACATATCGCATATATTATCGTACCTACGACGTCTGTTGTGAAGAGTGCGTTGACCCGTCGAACCCTACCGCGCCCGGGTTCACGACCGTTGCGGGCGCGCGATGCGAAAAAAAATTACACGTGCGCCAGATGCGAACGCGGCGCGCGTTTGATGTAACGTAACGAGCGTAAACCGCGCGGCGTTGTGCGTCGTCTGTATGCGACGCGCGGCGCCCAGCGGCCGGCGAGCGATGGCCGAGCGATCGAATACTTCGCGATGGTCTATCTCCCGATTTGAGCGGCTTCGACAGTTGGACCTGAGCTTGGGGATTCTGTTCGCAACTAGAATGAATATATCTAAACATATTTTTGACGTTTCCTCGTCCAGTGGTTAAAGACCGCCAACCTGAGCTTGGAGATTCGATTCCCGACCAGGACGAATATACGCATTTAATTTTTGATGTCTGCTATAGATTCTCACCGACGCCCAAGTTTGTGTGTGGTAGGTAATGATAAGTACGCGTTACATCCGGCCAGTCTTAAAACAATAAAAACTCGGTGACCAGCACATCTCTTTTATTCCTGTGTCCAAAAGTGTGTGTTGTAACGAAAATATGTATCGCGTTATGTATGCAGTGGTCGACGGCCCTTGCTCATTTGCCAAATAAACATTCTCGAAATCGGCGCGGCGTGTCGTAATCGCTCGGTCCCGTTCGACGTGTGCGCCCGTCGCGATCCCGGCCGATTTATGTCCGGCCCCGGGGGGAAGCGGACCCGCCGCGATCATTTCAATTGGCCACCGATTCTCAAATTATTTGTGAGTATAACACATTATATAGACATAGACAAGACAAAGACGCTTATTTATTTGCACAAATTTAGGGTGTATGTAGGGGTATTTAGGGTGTAACAGAATTATTAGATCAATCCGTATTTAGCTTTTTACGGCGTGCAAATTTAAGACCTGCAAGATACCGGCTTAGTAGACCATTACAGGAGCTGGATCAGTCAGCCACCTCTCTGGTGTTCCTGTCAGTCACTGTTATGTCCACAGTTATTCGCCTTAAACAAGTAAAAGTGCCACGCGGCATTAAGTTCGCCCATTTTAACTTGTTCTACAAAGGTGCAATAAAGAATAAATAAATAAATAAATAAAATTCAGCTCTGTCGCTATCAAATCTGACGTGGCGATTTGTTCTCTAGCCGGCCACAGTGCAAACGAACGTCCAGGATTCACACTAGCTAGCAATCTGTGGACTATCATCGAATGGGACACATTAAACTATCCGTGATAATCGAATACGTCAATAGAAATAATAAATATACTTTAATTTGTGTCACAGTTTGAGAACATACGAAATCGAGGTTAACGGCGTTAATTTCGTGTTGCGAATATGTTTTTGTATCGATTACTTTTTGATCGTATTTAGATACGGCAACAGGTAGTGAGAGGTGGAGGTACGCGTCGACCCGTTAAGGCTGTCGAGTTATCTTTTTCTTTCTTTTTTCTTTTCACTGTGCGGTATCCCAGTAGGGCGTGGTTTGAGTTCGATGTATCATGCGCCGTACTACATACAAATTGCATTATTAATAATACATAAATAAATATACATTCGAATAGGTACCTGCATTCGATTTGTTATTCTTTACGTGCCGTATTATTTGCATATTGCATGCCGTACATGTCTAATAGTGGCGCTTTACAACTGTTATGCAAAAAAAAAATTGTTATGTAAAAAATTTGAATGTGTACGATTACATAAAAAATTTATGAAATGTCTCAAAATAATTCTCAAAAAATTCTTTCATCTGCAATCTGGAGTGATCAATGGCAAGCGCTACCTACAGTGAGTTCGTGTTTTACGATTCGTTGAAATCGTTCAGTAAACAACACATGTGGAGTTATTTAGTTCTCTCGAAGCGTTCGCGTTTTTTTCGCCCCCTCCTAAGCTGGAATAGGTATTAATTGGTCGGACGGCTTGTGCTAATCGGCGTCGTTCGATCATTAATATTGTATGAGGGACGCAGGCGCCGGCGAGACGCAGCGCGCGCGACGCCCGACGCGGTTTAAAACTTGAGCTCCGGGAGATTAAAGAATAAAGATTATACGCTATACGCTACATATGCACGAGTACATCCGGAGCGTGTTGGTACTCGATGTGCGTTTTTGCCAGTCTAGACCTCTGGAGTAAACAGGAAGAGATGTATGTCTCGGTCAGTGTGCAGTCGCTGTTAGGTTTTGTATCGTTTTGTATGTACATATGTTGTAGGTACTAATTGTAGAGTCGGATATTTTACATTCGGCCGTATTTTTGTTTACTTAGTCGCTTAACTTCATTAATATCCATTTCGGGACAGAACGTTTTAAATCGACCAGAGTCGCTTTGCAGCGAGCGTACGGTGGGCAAAAATAGTGCGACAGCAACATGTAAATCTCGGTTTCATTAACTTACTAAAATTTACTAATAATATGTACTATTCTATCAATAATCTCGCTTGTAGCCAAACACTTGAGGCGGCTACGGTTCATTTGCGTTGTACTAACATCGGCATCACTCCGCGTGTGTCATTAAGTTGCTTACGCACCGGCCGCGATCCGGGTGGTGTCGGCGAGTGATTTATTTATACGCACATCTCTATACAGAAGCCAGCTTTCAGTTCCACCGTAAAACATGCAGCGATGCTGTGACCGTGATGGAAAACTTTTGGCTGTCCGTTTTACGTCCGTCTCTCTACTATATGTCCGATCATCGGCCGACTGAATGATAGAGTAAGCTCTACAATCTCTATGTAGAGTTTATAAAGTTTTCAGATAACAGCATAAATGTTACAAGTTAAATAATGATTATGTAATTTATTAACAGCTCTGTATCGGTCAAGTCGCGGAATTGGTTCATTGGACTAACATTTATTTTTTCCTAATAAGTAACGTTTTATATCACGTACTATAAAAATGTATGTGTTTCCTTGAATCGTTGCATATGGTTGTTTTTTCAGGCTCTTCTATGTCCTGTTAGGTTTTTCAATTCTTGGTTATGTATCTACAGATATTATATGAAAATTAGGTAAATACTCCAAACACTGTGCCCATCTTCTTTGCTCCGCTAATGTTGTGAATGTAAAGAATATGTAAATCAAGTATAAATGAAAATTGTTTCAAGTTCATAACAAAAATGTTCATTTTGTACCCGAGCCGCCGTATTGTAGGGCATCACATCGATAAACAGACAGCCGGGGTGGGGGGGGGGGTTATTTGTGAGATAACCGTTGCAGGGTCAATTGGGCATTGCCGGTCCGTTACCTTACGAGCCTCTTTCTCACGCCTAGACGCTCCCAACAATGGTGGATCGAGTGTACCCCGCTCTCCCCTACTATCTCGGCTTCCCGTTATGACTTCTGGCTGTAAAGTGAAGGCTATCATAATTGTTGCAATGCTCTTTTGAAATGATATAATCGATATTATGTATGTCGTTCCGATAACAGTTTACTATTAATATTAATTTTACTTTGCAACTATTCGAATGTAAAATATCTATTTTTCGTTATTATGCTTTGATTTTTACGTTTACATTTTATTTAGTACCACGCTACTGTCAAACTTTGAGTAAAACAAGTGTACTCTTCATTAATAAGGTGTCATGCGGTTTTCACACATATCTTACTACATATGTCATGTTAATAAGGGTCATATTGCGCTGGTCGGTTGTAATATGCGTCGCGCGGTTTTGATTTTAGTTTGAGGAATTTGAATTTAAATGTTAATGAGACTTAATTAATCCGCTAGTCAAATGGTAAATTATTAACTATCTTTTATCCTTAAATCTATGCACATGTTTAACTCTTCGGACGCTTTGATGGGTCTTCCAAATTCAAAATATTTTTAAACGTCGAATGTTGGTTGGGGTTTTTTTTCAATACAACTCCTTGTTCGAGATTATTTAACTATCGGTTCCTTTCTTAAAAGATTAAAGTCAACTCTACTAATACTGTGAAGGATTATTGTAAGCAGTAAAAAATATGACTGGCGTATAAGAAACAAGCAAATGGTTAATGGTTAAAAATATATCGAGACATTGGTCGCACAAAAAAATATGTACGCCACTTAAAATCTCATACATTGTCACAATGACACAGACATTTGTCGTCTGTGTCATTGTCGAGGCGATTGCAGTTCCTCGTTGCCAACCTTGGTGTGTGATATGTCGAAGGCTTCGAAGGTCGTTCTCGTCGCACAATGGCCAATATCGTCCGGGCGACAATGTAACGGACACATGTCGTGTACGTACATGACATGTCATCATGTCGTTTGCTGTGAATGCGACGCCTTTTCCAGACGTTTCGACAATTTGACATGTCGCGCTGTTTTGTTGTGGCGATATGGACTGCAGAGGCCTCTTATATTTGTCGAGTTGACTAATTCTAAGTCTAGAATCTCATTTGTTTTTCTAAATTGGAATCTTGTTCCTGAGAGCCAATTAGTTTGATTGGATCAATCAAAGACAAAGACAAGAACGTTTAATTTTGTTAATATTATATGTACTTTGAATCTACTACCCCACTAGACGTAACTTTTTTTTTTAACTTTTTTTAACAATTCTATCATAACTCTACTTTGACTCGCTTCGTGGTCGAGACCCTGAATGCAAAACCGGATTTCGTGGGTTCGATTCCCACTCAGGACAAACATTTGTGTGATGAGCACATTTGTTTGTTCCGTATCTGGACGTAATAAAAATATCTATCTAAATACTATATTGTTTGTTTATCAGCTGTCCGGTAACCATAACACAGGCATTAAATTGCCTAATTTGGGATCAGACAGATGTGCGTGGAACTGTCTTCAGTTATTATTATTATTATTATTATCAGTTACTATTAACTCGAATGCGATCAGTTCTCATTGTGATTCGCTATCCGCAGTCAGATCTGTTTTGTTGCCAAGTTATCGGAATGTTTCCCTCGACTTGCAACTGACTTACAAGTCTTTTATTTTCTCATCGAGCTCGAGCCGAGAACACAGTTGCACACACTCTATTACGCGGCGGCGTAACGTCGAGTCATACGCGTCGTGCGCCGAGAACGCGAGTAAGTGATCTCGGCGCGGAGTCGAGTAGGTAGGTAGGTAGGTAGGTAGGTAGGTAGGTCCTCCAGTCGAGAGGTCTCCGTCTCGGCGACACCCCTCGCGCGCTCGCCGAGGGCTATTTACAATCTCGAGTTGTACCTGCGCTATTGGAAACTGTAAAGATATTTTATTTTAGTAACAGTCATTCCGTAAGCGCGACGCAAGCGGTACTCCGGTGTTGGTGCTCGAAACGTTTTATATAGGAATGGAATGTTTCAAATGAGCGCTTCAGAATACTCGTATATGTAATTTGTTTGCTAAAGTTGCTTGTTCGTTTCGTGAGGTGCCCTTAGGTGCCCTTGAGGTGCGCGCTGTTTTCTTTTGTAAGAATCCATAACATTTATTATATAGGTATTTCATTAGTGCTGCCTTTGTTGAAATGCTTCGAGTTTAAACATTAGGGCTGGTTTACATTGTGTTTTAATGCAGTACTTACATTAAATTTTTTCTTTAATCTCTCTCTTTCCCACAATGTGAATATGTTACTAGTGACCAATGAGAGTTCAACTGCGATTAATTTAAAGTTTTGAATTTAGAAATATATCACTTGAAAGACTTATTTGTACACGATCAACGATAAAAATATTACACTTGCATTGTGAAATAACGCTAAATTGAAAGCATCGCAAAGCTCCCAATGGCTCGCTTGATTGAATCTGAAACGAATTCAACAAAAATATATACAATAATCGACATACAATAATTATTAATACGGATTTCGTTATGAGTCCGGTGTCTCTACACGTACCGCGCGCGGGTCAAACGACATGTGATCCGCGCGGGCCAGCTGAATGATCGGTACGTGAATGGCTTTCTTTATGGCCGGCCGGCCGGGCGCTCTCGATGAATGGGCCTCCCCGGGCCGGGCGAGTGAACAAGAAATCGCTTGTCGGCCCGTGGGTGGGGTCCGCGGCTCGCAGTCCGCCGGTGTGTTTCATTACGTATCGATAGGGTGTCTTTTTGTGCCTAATGGACATTGACAGCGACTCTTTCCATCGAAAGCGATTGCTTCCGTTAAATATGTAAATGATATCGCATTCTTAATCTTGATATTTGGTTTAGCGGAAACTTAGTTGCGAAGACTCATTCGAACAACGGATTCGAAATTATTGCGTATACTTAAATGACGTAAGGAACTCGACAGAGATTTTGCCATAAATCGCTTTTCAAGTTATTTTATTACAATGAATAATCTTGTACTGTTCGTATTCATTATTGGCTACGATTCGTTCTATATAATTTTCCTAAAGAAAAACGAGTGAACGCGTGAAAACTATCACGCGAAATGACTGTGATATGTGTATTTACGTTGTGATTTGCTTGTTATCTCTCGTGTAACTGGTTATTTCGTATCGTAAAGGCGCAAAATGTACCACTCGATAATAAACGAGTTGCACGTTTCCTTGATTATATTTAAAGTAAATGTGGCAATGGATTGGCAAATATAATGATGTCGTTCTTTCATTGTAAATTTAATTTGACCTGAATCGGTGAACGCATGTTCGTGATAAATATCAAAACTAGTCGATAAATAGAAAAAAGAAATTGACATCATAAACAACGCTGAATAGGTAGCGAAACGATCGGTGAACGTTATTTTTATTTTATGACGCGCTCAATACGAACGAGGTAAATAATTCAGCATCACCAATTCTGTAATTATGTCATAGCCGTACAATAAGTCTTCATTATCGATAATGTACAGTGAGAGAGATATTACCATACGCTAACCGTAAATCGCTTAATTGACAATAAGAATTCATGTCGCGTTCAAAACTGTTTCGCCTTAAGAGGTGTCGCTCGGAATGCCCGATGACACTTACGCCAAATACGGATTTATTGCTATCAATATATTTAATTGGGCCCCAGCGCGACGACTCGCCACGAAGCGATTCAATTTCCATATCAGTTAGAAAATAAAGAATATATTACCGAATACGGCGGTGGCTCGTTTGAGAGGAATACGAAAAAAAAACGAATAATACGACTCGATGTGCAAAGTATGAAATGCTTCTATATGCTATTTGCATATAGACCTTGTGTAATCCTAGCCGTCGCACGTAACCTTCGCGATCTAGAAGCTTCCATGTCTCCGTACCTTAGGCACAATATGACTTGTACATAGTAGTATCTCATGTTTATTTTGTATTCCTTTGTACAAACAATAACACCCCGAAAGAGTAGCAGACAAACAGACCTTTCTATTAGTATGATGGCATTTTGCGTTGTTTGCGTTGTTTCTGTAATAACATTTAGAGAGATCGATAGATATTAATCACAGAGATTTTATATGAAACGCGCAAATATAATGAGCAAACAACCAGGCTCTTTTAGTGTTAATCGACCGTATAAGTGTCTGCGCGGGTGCAGTTTGCGTTGCGTTATACGTGCGTTATATTGTGCGTGAAAGCAAGCATCTTGCAACATGAAAATTTGTAAAGTGGAGTTTCCGTTTTAATGGAATGTCTATAAAATTTCCGTATTATGCTGATAGCCGTTTCGCCGCCGGTTCTACGGCGTGAAATGTCACCTTTGACGGATAGATGGATGGATGGTGGATTGGATGGCTGTTGGAGTGCTGTCGACACAATCTAATCGTCGAGTGGCACTCGCTCCATCACGAGCGCTGTCGCCGCTCAGACACCCGTACGGCACAAGGCCTCTCTGAGTAGATCTAGTGGATTGGATAACTACGGCTCTGTGTTTTGCAACGATCGTAATTGATCGATATTGCGATAATATTTTTGCGTAAACTCTTTGTCTATTCAATGTTTTTTTTTACGTTTCGTGTTAGAACAGGACATGAGTGTACATCATGATGTAATGACCGTGGATTTTATTAAAATTTTCGTATAAAATTTTATTTTTTATGTCTCGGTATTATCGTTTGAATTGGACATCGAAAAGAATATTGGTATTGTTGGTAGGCATTGGTACACAGTATCGGCACTTCTATTGGCGAACGCGTGGATATTGTCCACTTGTCCGGTCCACTTGTATACCAGAGGCGAACATCTTAGTCCTCAAGAGTAGCAACGCATCTGTGACTGACTTCTGATAGGGTAACTACTAACACTTACTAACTGTACCTACTAACACATACTAACTGGGC
>DWGJ01002265.1:0-16341 GCA_018246895.1 Aspitha aspitha aspitha | reverse complement strand
TGAAATGGCAAGGATTGAATTTTAGCCGGAATTTTATTATATATGTTGACCGACATTCCAATAAAGGAATGGCTAGTCTTGTGAAGCCGGCATTTAGGAAAAGCTAATTTGTGGCCGTTCCTAGTTGAAACACAATTTTGGCTATGTTGATCATACATAGTTATAGCCTTACTTTTATTTTTTTGTACATACATAATATTTTCATAAATATACTGCGAAGCAAAGGTAAGTATATTGATCTCTTTAAATTTCTCTCGCAGAGATTCCTTACAGCCTAAGTTATATATTGCGCGAATAGCCTTCTTCTGCAAAATGAATATTGAGTCAACTTTAGCCGCATTTCCCCACAATAAGATACCGTAAGACATTAAACTGTGAAAATAACTGAAATATACTAATCTAGCCGTGACGATATCAGTGAGAGAGCGAATTTTTTTAATCGCATATACAGCAGAACTAAGTCTATTCGCCAATCGAGTAATGTGAGGTCCCCACTGTAATTTGGAGTCAACGGTAATGCCAAGAAAAACCGCTGTGTCCACTAGGCTCAACTCTTGTCCACTCAACTGTGGCTTGACATCAATGTGCTGAACATTCGGGAGTGTAAACTTTATACAGTTTGTCTTTTTATTATTCAGTAATAGATTATTTACATTAAACCAGTGGACCATAAACTTATAAAATAAATAAAACTCACAATTGTGTGGAAGAATGTTATTTCACATTACTCGTAATTTGGAGGCTGCAGAATATACATACAAAAACCATGACCAATGGAGAGTGATATGTTGTACGTTTAAAAACTTATCCTACAAACATTATTTTTTCATGTGTCGTGTTTTCCATGAATACATCGTAATATCGGCGTTATATAAATTGGACCGTTATACGTTTTTCGTCGTGGCACGTGGACTTAATTCCAATGAATCACTATCCCATTAATTTGGATTTTATCCACAGTACTTATAGGTTTTTTTGGTCCCATTGTCATGTTTTTTATTTTTTCCCGTGGTCACCATGGGGTCATTCTTTATATTTAGTCCAGATCCTGATTGATTGACAGCGAGGGGAGCGGTCATTCGCACATCTGCATTTGCACATGAAGCAAAAAATAAAAATGTGCTTGTTAATAAAAGAAAGACTATAATTCATATCTCTATGTTCAATGAAAATGTTGTTTGAAATTAAAATGAAGAGCTCTTTGCACAGTACGGCTGTCGTCATTTTATAAACTTAATCTCAGTTATTACTCTAAGCACCAGTTAAACTCTCAAAATAATAGTTTCATTTTTGGTTTCATGAAATTATTGAGGATTGTGTTCCACTTATGTGTTTTTCAATTCTTAGCCAAATTTTCTAATTACTTGAAAAATTAGTATAAGCCCTCGCCGATTCGGTTACAAAATATAGAAAAATTTGGGTTCAGTTTTGACAAAAAACAATATTTCTCGGTTTAGTTTTCGTGACGACCTAATTTATTTGAAAATAAAATATGGCCCATGTTACTCCCTGACGTAGGTATTGATATAAAGCATCACAAACAGAGAAACACATTTTTTTCTTTTTCTAATGTCAGTACAGATATAGATTGCTGCCCAGAATTCTGCTAAATTTATATAAAATATTCGTTATAGTTATATTATCTTAACGCAACTTATAGATATACTGGCTTGAAAAAGGTGTTTTTCAATATTAATTTGAGAAGTACTATTGTAACTTGTGTTAAAAACGAGATCAAATTTGATGTTGAAATTCAATACGTTATCATTTTATCTTTAGTAAGTATTTCTAAATCAACCACAGTGGTACATAATGTTCAGCTTGACTAACGCCTTAAACATGATTATGAAACGTCCGATTGCAATAAGCTTAAAAAAGTTGTAAACAAAAAGTTAAAAAAAAATTAGACACAAAGTTTAAAAATTAGATTCAAAGTTAAAATCTGTTGTAGGTACTTAATAATTTAGGTAGGAAGATACCTGGTTTTGTAAAGCTAACACATTTAACTTATTAAATAAGTAAACAGACTATTTTAAAATGTTTCATATAGAAATTTATTTGTACTATGAATGATGATAGGTAGTAAAATATTTGATGGTTAGCTTATTAGCGTGGCCCCCAGGACGGATCTATTCAACGTCCACCAATCTGACACGCGTCAATTTAGATTTTTTGCTTGCTTTCGTTTTTTACGGACTTTTTATAGAAGAAAAACTTCCCCTATTTGTAAACTAGGACAGACCTCTGATCTAAGAGCTTATTAAATATAAATATTTCATGAAACATTATCATGACCGTTTTTTTATTGGTGTTTTTATCGCATTTGGCACACTTTCCCTACATGCGAGTAGCTTTGTTGTTGTTACTATTCGAGTCGATTGATAAAACACGTACAAACCTACTTATATCATTGGGTCATCAACTTAATGCTGTCGCAATCAATAACAAATAATAAATAATGCCCTTATTTTTCAAGACACAATCAATAAGATATGAGTATTTTTGTTTCCGTTATATGTTGATTAATGTTTTACATTAAAAAAACAGCTTTTGCCCTTCGTGAAATCCGTCATTAATGTTTTGTTAACGATTGCAGATAACTTTCACTTAAATTATATTTGCATGCAAAAATAGATTGAAAATGTTGCAAATTTGGAGCAATAGTGTTGCGCCTGTTAGTGAACGAGGGAGGACCAGGTAAGAGTAGAGCTACCACACACTGTCTTGTCAAAATGGAGACATTTTATTTTATCATTTAATAAACATAAAAGCTACTTTGTTTTCATTGACATAATGAATGTAACCATTAGGGATTGGATTTTTCGGTAGAAATTGTTTTAATTTTGATGAATGAAATGGTAAATTACATTTCAGTATAATGGGGTGTGTCCGTGTCTCTAATATACTAATTACTTCAATAATCCATAGAATTTTATCTTTAATACCTTTTTTTTTGGTTGATCGATCCTGCTGCCGTGTCCCAAAAATTTGAATGGGATAGTAACCATGTTAATGTTCTTCGTTTAGTACGAAAAAGCCTTTAGACTATGCGTTCAGACATAGGTCAATTAGTCAGTCAATCAAAAGGTATTCTGGAGCGTTTACGTCTACGGATGAAGCTATTTATTTATTTAGCTATTTTTATATTTCAATAAGTAAAATACAAGAATCATGGTATCCGTACCCGGGCATTGTGTCCACGCACTGACCAGCAGCTGTATGCCGCGGCCGGCTGTAGCCGCACATGTACGGCGCATGCGCTGCTATACAAATATGGCCGCTACCGTTAATATTGCGTTACATCATATTTCGTTGCATCTCGTATTACTATTACTATTTTGAAGAAAAACTGCATAATTTATTAATAATACCTACATTCATAACTTATAAATTTGCTTATATGTACGAGTATATATAGCTTTAGTCCCATATTTTCCAAGCTACAATAATCTTATGTATTATTTATTATTATTATTATTATTTGCTTAGGTACATACCATTTTTATTTTATTTATTTATTATAACTTTATATTGCACCAAGGAAATAAAAAAGAGTTAAACACAAACAAATCGCAAAAACAGTATTGTATACTATATTAATTTAGAACAAATTCAGGTTATTATATTTGTGGGGTTTTGGAACACGAATATTGAGGGCATGAATTTTCTGACTATTTTAAGACTCGCAAGACATTTGACAATTAAGTAGAAGTTTATTTGTGGATGTATAAATTATCCAATTCATTAAATATTTTAGCCAGAACTTTTAATTCTGACTGTTATTCTGACTGTTATTTTTAAGAAAACCAGTCTTGATAATATAGATATCTTCGATAAGAATATTATGAACATATTTGGTTTTATCTCTTTCATTAATTTTTATAACAAGCCTTTCCAAATTTTTAATGCGTTTTGAATTTGTTAGGATATCAACTTGTTGGTTGAATATCATATAAAATACATTATAATATTGTACCTAAATATGTATATATGAGGTATACCTCAATAAGTGATGTAATTTTTGTAGCGCAGACATACTACATATGTACACTGATAATATAAAATTCATTGAATGAAAATCGATATAACAGTAGGTAGTTATTTTACTTATAGAGATAGCTCATAATGCGGTGTATCTGATATGTAGGTAGGTAATATACACAACAGACTGTTATTAATAATATTAGCATAGAGCAAAGGACATTTCTTTATATTTTAGGAAATACGAGTAAATCAAACTGTTTATAACATACTCAAATATACTTGTTCCTGTTACTTAAATTAAGGCTATTTGTAGAGTTTCACTTCATATACAAATATGTATAACAATAGCCAAATATATCTATAACATGTTAAAAGTTTATTGCATAAGGCGCATTTTAGTAATATTATTTCAAATATAGGTTTGAAAACAGATTCGAAGTCCTACAGTCAAATAAATATAAAAACGACTTATTCGAGGACCACATTTATATTATAATTTGTTTTGAAAACGAAAAGTGACATTTTTAGTGGACTTGCAGATTAAGTGTGTCAATGGTCGAGGTAATTTTTTTTGGACTTATAATGCCAAAACTACCTATGGACTAACCACGAGTACAAGAGGGATTTCTATTTACTATTAGTAAATGTAGTAAGCATCCCCCGTCCATGCGCGTCACCCCAGAATCACACAAATGTACCACGCAGTTCTTGGCTAATCGCCACACGGGCCACTACTCTAATATAAACAATTTTACAATTTTTATCTAAAAATAATGATAATCCAATAAGAAAATAACATTAACAAATATAATAGGGAGCACTAATTGATCGATATAAATTACGCAGCCCAAGAGAAATAAGTCAATTTGAGTCAAGCGGAGTGTTATTGTTCAGAGTTTTTTTATTTAAAATGTGTTTGCTAAAAATAAGCGGTATCTTAAAATCTTCAAGCATTATTATAGCAGTAGTTATGTGCTGATACACTAGGATAGTGGTTGCTGCACAAGGGTGGTGGTTCGCGAAACACATGAAGGGTGAGTTACTGTTATGTATTACGCATAATTTAAGAGGTACTTTCTAGGTATTAAGAATTTTGTTTCATGTCTAAGTATTACTATTTGAAATGGAAAATAACTCTATAAGATTTTAACTAACATACGTACCTACAAGTAATATTGACACATTTGAAGTTAACACATTTTACTTAATATGTGGAATGATTCAATTATTTTTATCACATTGACATGACTGTTTAACACTATGAAATTGAATGTAATTCATTATTTTCTTTATAGCAATAAAATGACATTCTTTTTAAAAGTCTTCAATTTACAAAAGTCAAGTATACCTACGTAAACCACGTACCTATATCTAGTCGTAGTATTAAAATGCTTACTTATCTGCAGTCTTCGTTATATTACACATAATAAAAGATAGAAATAGTCCTATTGAAGTCAGTCATCAAGTTTTTAAAGAGAAATGTTGCAAAATTAATATAACATGTCTTCATGGAATATAATATCTCATATGTAGGTACATAAATATGCACCAGTAAAATTTGCCGTAAACATGAATGTCTAATTCACTAGTTACGTGAATATTATATTTAAATGAGTGGTAGATACTTCTATCCCATTTAATAATACATTATTATTATTCCATTTAATTTTCAACTATTAGTACCTACTTTATTATTATATCACCACGCCAGTTCTCAAGTGGCGTAGGCTAAAAGCACCAAGTACCAGATATACCACCAGATATTGTACTTTACATTAATGACGTGCCTCTTGTGTACACATCTCTCGGCATCGATAGGCGTCAGTTTCTAATATATTTGACTAAAAACATTTTGTGAAAAGTGGTGACATTTTATATATTTGTTCCTACATAAATTAGTATTTTATCCAGACGGCTTTCATTCATGTCCCATTGGTTGGCCCTAGGTTTTGGTGAAGCCATGGGAGGCCCTGTTCATACTCTGTCAAATAAATGACAAACAAAAATATATGAACATTTTATACATAATACATAAAGACATAGACGTTTATTTGTACAAATATGGGTATATATAAAGATTTTTCGGAATTATTACATCAATTCATATTATGCCTTTTACGACGTACAAATTAAAGTTAGTTAGAACGTTTAATCTGGCTATTTTCAGTGGATGTGCATCTTATAATTATTATCTTATAAATGATTGTTAAATATTCACCACAATATTTAAGAATCATTTGATTAATTATTATAGTATTTAAGAATCATTTAAAAAATAAGTTAAAAGTAATCAATAAAAAAAGTAAAAGTCGGTGTATTAATATGTACATACACACTATATATGTACATATACTCGGTGTGTATATGTATATACACATATACACACTATACCAATACACCGAGTTTTTAACTTAAAGTCATCACTTGAAACGATCAAACCTAATAACAATTTATCTTATGAGAATTTACATGAAGTTAAAAAATATGTGATTCTCAGACCGCTTGTGCATTTCAAGATAATACTTGAAAATACAATTAAATAAATATGTATATAAATGCGCGTTACAAAAAGTTATGATATAAAAAAAAAACAGAAAAAGTTATTTAGAAGATTTTTTATAATTCATTTAACAACTAAAGATTTACGTGTATTTATCTATTTATGATAACCTCAAAATTTTGCATTATAATTTATAAAAAAATTTCAAATCTTTCAGAGTGCAGCGTGTGTGCAGCGGCGGCTGCGGCGGCGGCTGCGGCGGCGGCGGCGGCGGCTGCGGCAGTCTGGAGTGCGGCGTGCGAGCCTGACGCTGCTAAGCAACCTGCCGTCGAGGTCGTCACCAATGGCATCGTCAATGGTGATGCAATTCGCTATTCTAAGAACTGTAAGTTCTTTAATATACTTCATACTATATACATACATACATATACTATATTCATACTACATACCCATCATTTAATAGTAGGTATAAGGCCGCCTTTTGTATGCACTGCTATTTATTCTTTACTTTGTATAATGAATGTCCTATTTTTAATTGTGGTGTATAATAAAGTACCTATTTTTTTATTAGAATAGCAAACGAGCAGGCAGCAGTCGCAAGTGGCTGCTGCTGCCCATTGATATCTGTAACCGACTCCTAACAGGGCTGTAAGGATTGTCTGTTAGTGTGAATTCAGTTAGTATAAGGTGTTAATAAGAATTAGTTGGTGAGTGTTATTTAGTAACAGGACTGCAGGAATGGGACTGTTAGTAATATTAGCCCAGTTAGTATGTATTAGTAGGGGTAGTTAGTAAGTGTAAGTAGGGGTAGTTAGTAAGTAAGTAGGGGTAGTTAGTAGTTACCCTATCAGCATTGCTACTCTTGAGGACTAAGATCGTCGCCTCTGGTATACAAGCAGACCGGCAACCACACCCTTCGAACCAAAACACAGAATGTTTCAACAACTGCTTCACGGCTGAAATATTATTGTTTCTTACCTTCGAGACCAGTTTTAAATGCATGTTTTCGGCCGATACACATTGAGCATATTATTTTGTTGTGACTTACGTCTTATAAACTATAAACTACAGTAACGAAATCTTTTGATTGTCTTTACTCCCAACAGATATGGTTAAAAAATGGAGATTAATTTGCAAGGACAGAGAAATTTGGCACTTGGCGCTTTCTGCCCACCCCGTTGGGGACCTGACGTGATGGTATAAAAATAACAATAATTTTTTTTTGCTTTTGGCCATGAGCCCGGACTCATATTTAGTTTTAACAGCCCTCAGTTATAATTAAAGGCCACGGAGAATTTTGTGGAATAAGTCACTTATAATAAATTCTACTAAACTTTAACATGCGAATGCTTAAATTCATTTTATTAACACTATAGATACAACTAGTTACTACTGGGCGACGTCAGTCAATACTAAAAATAAAATTCATTACATTAAATTAGGCCATTAAATTAAGCCAATTTTCATTTCTCTACACTTAGGAGAATTTTAAGATTTCTGAACGAATCTGTCAGTGAACGCAGTTGTTGATTCGCTTGGCAATGTAATAGGTAATTTGAATTATATCTCATTGTAATTTCTATGTATACTACGTGAAAACGTAAACATGTTATATATAAAAGGAAAACAGAATTAATTTAAAATGCATAATCACTTTCTTGTCGAACGTTTCTATTGACTTCTATAAAAGTTTCGATTTTTGGAATATGTATCACATAAAAAGCACGATACGAGCAGTGACATTGTATTGCTTTATCTTGTATAACAGCTTGTCGCACGCAGTGCTCAAATCTAAAAGATTCAAACAATACTTAAAAAGTTATTTGTTTTTTTTTAAGATTAAAATGATCCCGTATTATAACGGTGAAGGAAACTTTAATCAACATGTATCCCAATATAGGTATTACTAAGTTCAATATGTATACATATTACCGGTCTCCGTAATGTTTTACAAATAATATGATGGAATTTTCAAGAAATTAAAGACTCCTCGTATCAAAACACTCAACCATATGATGGCCCGTTTCATAGAACAATTTTTAGCTTTATTTAATATTTTGATCAATTCTTTATTTACTTACGAACGCACATACGTATTCAGTTTTGTCCGGACTACATTCGATTTAACATAAATTTAACATAACATTTAACATACGTAACTATTTTAATTTTATAAATGCAGTTCTTGAAATTTCTGAATAAAATAATATCTACTTCACACCTATGTAAGAATTAATCGCCACCCATATAATGGTACCGCCTCTATCTGCAAAATAAAATTTGCTTAAAACGTAGGGCGAAAAAAACGCACACATTGAAACATCTACTATGTGCATTTCATTACATTAGCGCCAGTTACAAAACACAGATGGTAGTAGTGTGGCGCTTTAGCCTGCCATCTAGTGATTTATATTGAAACAACTCATGCACAATGTTAGTCAAGGTACTAAAAAATTTTATGTCACACATACAGATGTCGCTTCATAATTACTTCAAAGATGTATAATAAGTCTAATTTTAAATGTCGCTTGCAATAACAATACAGGAAAACAGTGAACACAACTACATGTCTTACAGTGTTTCATAAAATACAATAAAGTTTTTTGAGGTATGTCAAGTCTGCCTATACCCGCTTGGCCAGTAGATTATGCTATGGTATTAAACCTTCGCACTATGAGTGGAAATCCAGGTCCAGCAGTTGAACAATAAAAGGGTGTGAAAATTTGATTGATAATGCTATTATAGTAGGGTGATTCAATTTAACTAGGCACATGTATTTTCAGTCATCGTCAGTTATTCGTCATCGCTGCTAAATTTGTCTTAGGTCACCATTGTTTTGTACTTCTAAAAACTTATTTCTTTTTGAGTGAAATAATGATTCACCGATTTTCATTTCCGTAGTATACTTAAACCTTAACGCCTATAATATTACCACTGGTAAATAAAATTTGAGTCTAGTCGGAATCGATATATTATAAACATTGTAAGGACTTGTAAGCAGAATGTTCTTTAAAATACTAAGTTTCGACTACAATGGTTGTTAGAAATACTGTTTTTAATTTATGCCACTATATGAGATACCTATACTGTACCTATTTCTTTCAACCCACACCATTATTAATACTATTTTTTACAATTGGAGAAAAATTTAATTGAATTTACATTAATGCATAACAGGAACTAAATTGTTAACTAGCCCCTTGGTATGCTAGGGGTAGAAAGATCAGAGAAAGTGACAAGTGACAATCAATCGAGGTACAATAACTTTAAAACCTGTATTTCTTGTCGGGCAGCTATTGTTGTACTCGTACACTGTTGGTGCATAATCATTTTTGGATTAGATAGTCACAATTGATACAGAAAACGAGTTCGTTAAAGTGACAATTTGGGGAAGGGGTCTTCCTCGACTGTACAGGCTGGTGAAAAACGCATGGCAGGCAGGTTTACAATTTACGTAGTTGGCTTGGAACGCACGTAATAATAAGCTATGAGTATAAGCGTATTATGCAACTCATGAGAAAGGTCGAATAAGTCTCAGGAAGTGAAAATTAATACTGACTGAAAAATAAAAAAAATCTGTATTTGTTTTTCTGTTATATTAAATAAACAATCGTAAACATACGCGGTGAGAAACGTATTCGATGTGGAGGCGCATAGCAGGCATGTTTGTGGCGTGCATTCCCAGTCGATAGATGGGCCTAATATGTATCTAAGGTGCACAAGTGTGAGAGCTCATTCAATTTGTGAATGGTGTTATTTTATGGCGAATCGTTCAATATAAGACATATTTAAACAATTTCTTGTTCGGACAAGTAATAATTGTTTAACGAAGTTACATGCACATGAACATTTATATATTTATTTATGTAAATTTAATGTAACGTTTACTTAATCTTTTGAAAAATAAAAGTCTCATGTGCTTGGCCCACATTTTCATCAACACCAGTGTTGAATGGCAAAAAACACCATGTGGCATTAAGTCCGCCCTTTGTTACCAATTATAAAAAATAAGTAAATGAAACACATTATTAGAAACGTATTATAAGATGAACGATACTTCATCTACATATATTTTATAGGGCACACAACATATTATGTTTCCTAAATACGGAAATATTCTTTCTCTCTAATTCAACATTCTAGTTTTATTAAAGTTTTATATTTAATCTATTTCCACGACGTGTATACAAGTATTTTCATTAATTAATAATTTAATTTTACTAATTAGGTCATTATTAAGGTATAATTAATTTGTATCGATAAGAATCAGGTTTAAAATTTGATTATTTATATAAGTACTACTATAATTTTATTAGTTCATTGTACGCTAACTATTGAAATTTTCAATTGCACGGATACGAGGACGTACATACGTGACCAAAGGTTGCGCATCACAGCTCAATTATATACATTATTATTTATTCCTTTATCAACTTCGTAAATAGAACAAACGTGACAATGTTTCATGATAAATAATATGTACGAGTATGTCAAAAGATGTCAAAACACTAATGTCTAAAAATATATACATATTTATGTACATATTATGTAGTAAGGGAATGAGGATTCACGACCAACACAGTAGAGATAGTTAACTTTGAATCGGTACTAGCGCTTTTAAATTTATTGGCGTTTCGTTTCGGGAAAGTTTTTTGTGAGGTTCATAGAATACTGTTTGGTGATCGGTGCAGTCGGCGGTCGGGTACGGTAGTCGGCGCTGGCCAGCCTACGACGCTCCCTTGTAGAGGCGGCTGGAGTTCTGAACACTGTGCGCATCTACAAGTGACACATTTTGGATTGGGGTAAAGCAGCCGGCGCTTTCGGGCCGCGCGCACGTTCCGTTAGCTTCTCTATTTTAAAAACTACTTGCTTGACTATATCCGGGAAGGGACCAACCGCATTACCGCGCGTCGCCGACTCTCCACCACTGCCACTCATTTTCGATGCAGTCGACCTGCGTACGCGTCGCTGGTCGCTTCGCGCGCAGGCGCGCCTATTCTCATGCACCTTTTAAATTTTTATTGTCGATGAGTATTTAAGAATAGAGAAAAATTTTAAACGTCGAATGAACTCATTCTAAAATAAGTGCCTGTTGTTTACACGGAGGATGGATAGTATGCAGAGGTGATATTAGTGGTGCAAGTTAAGATATTTTTGTTAACATGAGCGGGAGGGAAGGCGGAAATGCAGTTCCGTCTTCAAGTAAGTACATGTTTGGTATTTGATTAAATTTTTATATTTGGCTAGCATGTCTTATTTTGTTTTTACATATCCTGATGTTTTTATATACATATATATATTTAATCGCACGTGGTTTGGTGAGCGTACAGACAACTTGCGTCAAAAGCTGTGGATTGGAATTTAAACTTGTGTTAGCCCTTATCGTGCGGATGTGTGACACGCTTCGCCTGGAAGGGCAATCATAGAAATTGTTTACAACATCATTGAAATAATTTGAATTGAGGTTAATAGTCTTGTTTCATTAATGTCGCACATATGCGTGCCATGTTTACTTCGTATCCTATTCATCAACAACAACATACATACATAATGTATATGTACTCTAATTATAAATGCTTACTTCGTAATTGGTAGACAAGGACTTGGATGTTTTGTAATAGTATTGTTTTACGCAATATTTGTATTTTGTTTTTTATACGCTTAATATTTTCGGTATATATTAAAGCAATTGTTATTATAATTTTACATATATGTTTTGCTTTATCTGATCTGATTATCTGATCAGAATAATAAAATTAAAGTTGTAAATGTTTGTTACATAATTTAAAGACCTGTTTTTTTTTATTTCATGAACATTATTAACTTTCATCAATGCACTCGTTGCCGTATGATAATGTACATGTCTTCATCAATTACTAAATCTAATAATAAACAATATCCACTCAATAAATTTTACAGATATTGATTACTATTTATGTCTGTAACATTGGACGAGTAAATACATGTTTTACTATTTTACTATACTTTTACGTAGCATACTGTATGTATCGGTACACGTTATCATGGCTTCAACTGTAGTATGCAATCGGAAGTCAGTCGATAAACTAGATCGTAATAGTATTGTAATAGAGCTTATTATCCTCGTCCTTTTGTCTACCAATTTGTGTGTGTTACTGAAGTCAGTGTGTGTTTAAGCCGGCTGCATTTTCTAAGGATTGTAATCTCCAGTCCCCACCACTCTTCAACTACGTGTTTTTGTCGTTGACATACCAAAGCAGTAGTGTTGGCAGTTGCTCGATGTTTTCGTGATAACGAAAATACGTTTGATAAGAACTTTTAACAAAAACTTTTAACAAAAACTGACAACGAATAGACATAAATACGTGAAGCAACGAAGTCGTAATCACAAAAATACTTAAAGCACAAGATATATTTTCGAATTGATGGAAATTGTTATTCATAGAGAGTTGCTGAAGAACTACCTATTTGGAATGTTTAGAAAGTCGATGTTAAGTAACGTTACGTCCCTACGGCAGGGTCCGAGTTCGTAACCAGTCAATTAAGTCTGAATGGTGGTACGTTCAACCGTCTCTTTCACTCCCAGCCAAAGATCCCCAGGCGCAAGCGCCACTTGACGATGATTCATATTTAAATTCCATACCTGCGATTGATAACAGCAAAAAGTAGTGAATGACAGTAATGGCACAACGTTAAAATATTTTACTCTCCTACTATTATACTATTTTCTCCCAATTCAAAGCGAACGTGTCTTCTAGACTCTAGACTACTAAACATTTGCACGTTTATGTAAAGTAATTTTATTAATTTCACGGATATAGTTCAATTGTTAACCTTTGATGATTGGAAAATTTATGACTATCTACACAGAAATACACAAACATTGTGTTTTTTACTTTTTAGGTTAATTGCCAGAATACGACTAACACGGTTTAAAGTAATATACTCCAATTTTAGATTTCAATACCTATTATTAAAAGTGATAGCATTTCGAAAAATTTCTGTCAATTGCAATCAAAAATATTATAACAGCAAGTATTTTAATAAGAACGATTTGCTAAAGCTTTGCCATAAAGTCTCTAGAATCTTAATACATGTTGTGTATATTAGTTCAACTATCGCTTAGACCAGATGGTGTCGGATTTAAGGTTCAAAATCGTTTTTAACGTAATATTGTAAACAATCCATCATAATAATATTAATATCTCGGGCCTTTAATTTAATAATGAAATTCGCCGCTTCAAAGATCAATATTGGTTACATGCACTAATCAATCTACGTTCTTAATTTTACAAGCAATCATATATGTATAATTAATTTTACGTAGCTTGATTAGTGTTGAAATTAATTATATGATTGTTTGTAAAATTAAGAATAGTCTTCCCCTAAATTTTCTTGTGGATGTGGACGTTGTTGCAGTAGCAAACCGATCGTCTATTTGTATTTATAAAGCGTAGTATGTAGAACCGGTATCCAATATTTCACAACCTGTTAATTATGATTTAAAGAATAAACCACAAATCTGCTAAAATGACCCTCTTATTATTTCGATATTTGGATTTTATGATATGCCTCACGATAAGATGTTTTATTTAGTAACCTTGAATTAATTTTTTTAAGACGCATTTACACAAAAATGAGTTCAAAATATAGATAGTAGATGTGCTTTTTAACTTTAAAAACTAACCACTCGCATTTCAAAATAGTAAACTGTTATTACTTATCAAACGTTATTATACGAATTAACCTAATTATTACTGTTATCTGTCCCTCGTTGTATATAGTTAAGGGAGTTGAATTTGGGTATTGCTTAGTACAAAACCATGAACAAAACTCTGTGCATATTGAATTGAATATAGGTCAATGCACCTTTCCTTGCAATCATTTGAAAAGGCCATGACTAACTAGAGTCTGTGAGTAAAATAATACCATTACGGCTTTGACAATAGCCTTAATTCTTATAATGTTACTAGTAGGTGAGTGTGTACGTACACGTCGCGTCGACGTAAAATATGCGAAGCATTTCCCCTTCCTGTTTTTAAAATAAGTCAAGCTTAAATTAACTTGTGTTTCAAAATAGTTAAGTAATCGCCGTACAAACTCAATAGAATATCACGATTTCTTTTCTGCTTTGATAGTGACGGAGACTATTTTAGTCACATTATTTATTTAGTAGCTTCTTAAAACATGTCATGTCATAGCAGACATTTTCAATGCCGGTGGGCAAATCGATGGCGGACGAAGATCTTATTGTTAGCATAACAACTTGCGGATTTACCAAAGCAACACAAAACGAAACTAGTGGAATATTTTATTAACAGACATTGGAGGGCTCGGGCTAATGGAATGCAATCAAAAGTTAAGCATGCGTATGAAGCTTGAAGTTCCAAAGAGTATGTTGACGGGTAGTGTTGGAAGGTGAAGCGGCGTGGCCGAGCGATGAACATGCGGGCGGCGGCAGGCGGCGCGGGGCGGGCGGGCGACGGTTTACGCGCTCCGTGCTGAGTAAACAGAACAGATACACGACTCGGATGCGTCCGCGCTACTGGCGCGTTGCACTTGCCCCCTCACGCTTAAACATACCCGCCGACATATTTCACACCATAAATGTAACAGCCATGATGTTTTCGCATTTTAGGTTTCAATATACATATTTTATAATTATTTTTTACATTGAATTTGCGAAACAGTTGAGAGTTTATTGAAGGCTGATAGATCAACGTAGGACCAATTTATTATTTTAAAAAGTTTTGCGAGTCTTATAAATCTACAGGAGCAGAAGAACAAAGATACTACAGAAGTTGACCAAATATTGAAATATTGAAATTGAAATAAAGAGCAGAAGAAGAAATATACCACAGAAGTTGACCAAATATTAAAATTGAAATAAAGAGCAGAAGCAGAAAGATATTACAGAAGTTGACCAAATGTTAAAATATTTAAATTATTAGTAACTTTTAATGATTTTATGTAAAATTTCGCGTGCTTATATAAATGTAATAGAACTTTTAAGATCAAAATGCTCATATAAAATTCGATATTAGATGTGAGACACACAGTGCGTCTAATTCATTAATATTAACCCTAAGCAGAAATGTTTCTTAAATGTTTGTAAAATCTCTGAGTGTAATCGAGTTCCATTCGTTACGATAGAATTGTTAGAATTTGTAAAGTCGTATATAATTAAGTTGCTCTACATTTTATCTCTACATTCTCGGTGTTAATCAAAAAGGTTTTTACATGTGACACGTGTAAATATCCCAAGCTAAAGCTCCAGGTCCTTTTATGGGGAAAATCTCGTGGCTGTTCATTTTGGAACGCGTTGTCCAAACATTTCTCCTCCCAGTTCATTACGTTAACACGATAGTGGTTGCTTGAGCGTACATTTCATTCGGGTCAAATGTATATATATGAAACAAACTCTTCCTGCTTTATATGTATATCCATAAACTTCGACACTTTATATTTATTACGATTTCATGTCACTTCGCATTTTAATATATTACGTAAACATGAGCGAGTAAAATGCCGCTTAGGTAGAAGCTATAGTTTGTCTAATATATTAACACAATATATTTAATACAATAGAAATGAAGACACAACAATAATTGAAATACCAATAATTTGCTTGTTCGTATTTCGGATAAAGTACCAGTACCTGTCACTAAATTGGATAGTTGCTTAAATACGTGATGAAACGATTTATTATTTTCGCCAGATGCGACAGTAGTGTACTGTCTATATACTTAAAGTACATATAACATTAGACGCAACGGTGATATACTCGTAGACATTTATATTCCATAAAAACAATACTTGTCAAAAAACCAAGTCTCGCAACTCAGTTCTTCCACTGTAAAAAGGTATGAGATCCAAGT
>DWGJ01002264.1:0-16352 GCA_018246895.1 Aspitha aspitha aspitha | reverse complement strand
ATGAATAACGTAATTTAAGAATAATATGTCGTATCATTAGTTGCTGTTCCTTCCAGTTATTGCTTTTAAGTGATCACTGTAACCCAAATTCATCTACTCGTATTTGTATCTAATCTTAAATAGATCTAATCGATATCAAGGTTTATTTTGAAATCGGTCTCAGATTGGTCGCTTCCCCTCCTAAATTTCTCGAAAATATAACTCTAAAATAGAAACGCATTTTAAACGAATACCTATATTAAATACAACAGCTTATATTTGAAATGGAACAGCGGTTCTGTTTTGCAAAATTAATATAATCATAGTGGGACTGTTTTTGAATGCAGCGCGAAGGGGTGCCGAACGGCTCCATTACAGGCTCCCCTTTAATAAACTACGTTGTTAACTATAACAACAAACAAAGCGCTTGCTTTATGGACGATGGTCAAAGGAAGTTAATTGGAAAACACCTGCCCACGACAGCGCCTTTACGTTGTTCGGCGCAAAAATCAAACCATCGGCTCAAAGACTTGACCGTTCACTTTTCACCGGTGGCTTTGTAACACGATTACGCCGACTTGTCGAAAGTTAATTAAATAACGTTTTTCGCAATTACCCGCCGGGCTCGACATCAAAGTGCTCGGGAGCACAAAGACTCGCTGCAGGCTAGGTCCAGCCTCTGATCTCCGTGACTGTGCAGTGGACAGGTACTCTTCACTTGTGTGTCAAGAGTTTCGCTCATTTGATCTGTGAAGCTTCCACTGGATTTTGAATTTTCACTAGCTTACATTTATATTTTATTCGTGTTAGCTTATATTGAAAAACAAAATGATATTCTCCAAGGTATTGTAAAGCGAGGTTAACAACAATTTTATCCCGTCTCAATATGTGTTCAACAGTGGAACAATTATAATAACAACAACTTGAACAATATATGAATGGAAAAGATGAGATTAAACTAAAAAAAACTCTTTTATGAAAATTGAATTTTTGCTTTCCACCTGACATACATACGTAGACAGATCAGACGTGTTTTTTGAACATTCATCGCTCTCATCATACAAACTCGCCTCTAAAATCTTGATATAATTCATCATAATACATTGAATGTTTGCATTTTAGGAGTATATCACTTAGAAAGCAATGAATAAGTGTGACTTCCAAACATCGAACGACCTCGCGCTCGCGTGACAGTGCCCGTGCGAATAGAATTAGATTGACAGCAGATACTATCGGTCATCAATCAAAGTGGCGCAGCTCTGGAAACGATTATTGAACATAAGCCATAAGGAACAATCGTACAAACGCTTTTTAAATAAACATTGCTGGATGAAATGATTGAAATGTACTTGTCATAGATATAGATTTAATTTTTTCTATCCCATATTTGTAGTATTGAATATGATTACTAATTGAAACGTTACAGCTCACAATGTGTATTTATACGCGTCAGTACTGGATATTAATTTAATATTTATCCTACTGAATAGTATAAGGATTACATACAAGTACAGAGTAACAATTGTAGATTTTGGTGAAGGTTCTTGGGTGGTCTGAAAGGTAGAGTTTATGTAGGTAAACAGTTCAATTGTATAGATAATAAACGGCTGGTGGTAGTATTAAAAGTAGTAAAAGAAAATTAAAATTTTAAAAATTAAAAACGACATTTCATTTATACCAGTACAATTTCAATTGTTTATGCTAAAACAAATGTAAATATGAGACAATTGTTCAACTCTACATCCGTATTATATTTGTTATAATCATGTAACCATATATTTGGTTTCATTAAACGACAACTGCATCTTGTTTACATAAGCGTTGTTTTCCAAATGATAGGCGCCCTTCGTGAGATCGGACCGGACGTCGAACCCCGCTACCTGCTGGCGTTGCGTGCCGCTAACGATCCGCAGCTCTCTCCTTAATCGTTTTCACACTAATTATCCGTTTCGAGCAACTCTATAAATGTACTATTTGGTTTATTACGCAAGGTAGCTGATTTATTAATAAATGTTAAGGTAGAGCACTATGCAATACAACAATTTAGACCAGTGATTTACGGAAAGTATTAGTATTATATTCCACTAGCTGTGCCCGCGGCTTCGTCTCCGTGGAAATCTATATTTTCCCGTTTTTGCAACATTTATCATTGCTGCTCCACCCCTATTGATAGCTCATAGCGTGATGAGTAGGAATGCTATAGGCTCATAGCCTATAGCATTCATCTATAAGTGGATTATTCAACACAAAAAAAAAAAATTAATTCGAACCAGTAGTTCCTGAGATTAGCTCGTTCAACTAAACAAACTCTTCAGCTTTGTAACATTAAGAAAAAGTATAGATTGGCGTCACCAGACCGATTAGCAGTTAGATATACCACTATAATTTCGTAACTTCAAAGGACCGACGAAATAATATTAGTTACCAAGTAAATTAATGTCCGTCCAAAATGTTGTAGGATTAATTTTAAAAGAAATATAGGTATGACTAAACAGCGTAATCGAAATAAAAATATGTGACTAATATTTAAACGATATATAAGTGTAAATAACGTGCAATACAAATATGTCCTAATTTCCTTACTCACTACGCACTGTTACTGCCTCAATTACGGACAAGGTAATCCACTTTAAACAAAGTATGTCAAGAAATTAGTGTTTAATTTATTCATTGGGCGGGTCGTGTCTGGTTTAGTTATTTCACTAGGCAGCTCGCACACTAATCAACTCGGCAACAAACAAACAGCTCAGGGCATGTTGAGCAATTGTTTCCGGTTGCTATCATTAAATAAGTCTTGAGCGTAACGCGACGATATCCTTTGATGAATATCATCACGTCATTACTTATATCTGCTGTTATTATTTAATCAATTTCCTCACAGTATATGTTTCGTCTTTTACTCTTTTAGGGTATTCGAAGTGTGATAGAAAAGGACGGATTAAAAACAATATGTTGGAAACTACAATCAACTACTGATGTTTAAAAACCTTTCGTCAAACAGATTGACGTACATACGTATTAGGAACTCGAAGATTTCATTTGTTAATCTCCTGATAGGCTTTCAAAGCGAATTATACAAGGTATAATTGTATGTACTTCTAACATACCATTATTTGTAATGATATGTGTAGCAATCTTTCTTGTTACGATTTATTCACGGTGTATAAACATAGTAAAGACTATCCATTTATTAGTGCCAATGTAATTATTCTGTGTCTAATAATGATAGTGTCTAAACTATAGTAATTAATGTCAAGGAGAACATTACAAACACTTTAAATATTTATCTCCTACTATCGTTTTTGAATAGTATACCATGTAGCTGTGTGAGATGCAGTCGTTAAATAAGACCGTGGAACGGTTCAGTTAATCAAATTACGACGAAGGCGAGGTGACGAGTTGATGTGTGATATTCTGGAGATAACTTGTGTACTCAACATATACGATTATCGTTATTAGCTTAACCGCACACAGAAGCATTTGTGCATGTTATATTGGCTCTGTAAGCAATGGGACATGCCACACATTGTGTGGCTTGAGTAGACAAATCAATTTAAGTAATTAGGATAAAATAATCAACCAACGGAACATTGAAAAGTTATGCCTTTATATTTTTAAAATGTATATGACATTAAATCACAATGTTAAAGCAGGTGTGTCTATAAGATACTTTCAAAGTACGCAATACATAGCCGCGAAGACAAATATCATCTTGAGAGTTCTTAGATTTTTGATGAACGACGCCAGCTATGAAATATTCAATTCCATTAATGTATGACTTTCATTATGAGAGTAGTTTCAAATATAAATTCAGCTCGAGTTTTATCATATAACAGAATTGAGTAAAATGCACTCTTACGTTCAAAAGTTTACACCGTGATATACTTATTATAACATGCTTGTAAGAAATTGCTGTGATATTAAGAATGTATATACCTACTACTTTTCGTATAATAAACATTAATTATATCATGACTGTAAACATTTTTGAGGCCCACGAGTGGGCTTTGGTTTCTCGCAGGTTCATGAGAGTCATAGATGCTCCACCGCTTCAATCCGGATTGACGAAGATATATCATAAACGGTATAATCAAGAAGATTTTGTTTTGATTGGAGCCTACTATGTAGTATAAAAACTCCAACACAACGAACTGTAAAACAAAAAAACTAATTAGAAGAAATAATCCACATGTGGGGACAGTTTATGTTCCTGTTCTAATTTAAAATTGATACTATAACGCTGGTGGAAAATTTGAAAAGTTTGAACGGCGTCGGCGAGCCCTCGCTCCGTCGATTGCATTTTTACACAAACAAGACAACCTTTTAAATTATTACGGAAGTTAGTTATTAGAGAACATACGCGTACCTGTTTTTGTCCTACGTTTTAAACCCTTATTAGAGTATATATATAATTTCAAGTTATTTTGATTTAGTTCCTTAATACGACGAGACTTGCTAAAATTAATTTGTGTGCAAACATAATTTACGTACAATCGCTTGAACTCGTAATGCCTTTCTAGTTGTTATGATTCATCATTTTATATTTACACCATTGACCGATGAACCCGTATTGTTTCTTTTTTATTTTTGCGACGTAAAATAGTGAGTCTGAGCGCACTCATAGGGAAGCCAGTTATTAGGGGTCTGAGGGATTTCTCTGCAATCGCGCGTGCTTTCGGAGCGACTTCGCCCCAGTTAATTAGTTAAATGGATACGTTGCTTTCCGGTTGCCTCCATTCTGTAACAGTTACGGCCACAATAAAATTCATTTTCTTCGTCCATAATGCAAGAAATGCGAGACCTATTCAAATCCTTTAAATTGAAACAGAGCTTTCTGCCGTTTAATTTCGAATTGACCAAATCCAGGGCAGCGGTGATGCACTTGCACCGGCACATTTCCCACAGCCCGGTGCGCTGGATCTGCACGACAAAGGACATCCGGCCACAATGGCTCCATTAAAATAATGCAAGTAAATGAGGATTTACGGAGGCGAGTCCGCCGAATCCGCCCGCGCTCCGTTCCGCTCACAATGCTCGGAAGGCCTCGTTGCGACGACGCTTAAAACACTATACAGGAACATGTTTCATTAGCTAAGTGGGAGGCTTTTGGTGGTTGAATCTGTGTAATGCAGCTACTAGCTACGAGAGACGAAGCGTCGCTTTTACTTAAACGCCGTAATTAAAATGTCCCCTTCCCCTAAGGGCGCAGTTTTAAACTCGCTCCAACTAGTTTCGAGTGGCCAATTTAGTTTTAGTGTTCCGTGTTTAAGATACAAATTTACGAATTATGTTTCGGCTTTTATGCTGTTTTATTCGCAAATGAATAATAAAAGACGTTTTATACAGATAAAAATTACTGAAGTCGGCACAACAGAACAAAATTGTATTCTAATGACGTCGGCTACTTATTTGTTATCTTTCTGTTATTACACTATCAATTCGGTAATAATGTCTAACGATTTCAAAGCACATAAAGCTTCCGAAAATAACCCGCTCACAAGTGCAGTAAAGTATTTGTATCCAAATCCCATTTTATCTACCTTTTAGTTACGGTACGTATCCATGAATATGGTAGCACTTAAGCCCATATGCGCTGGTTCCATCAATTACCCTTTTTGTAAAGGCTCTCCGCATAACTGGACGAACGAAGAATGTAATAACTATAGTATATTGATTGCTAACGATCAAAATTGATCGACGTTGACGATATTGCTCGCAATAGACTGATTACGTGCCGATGAATCCATGTCGAATTAATTTAATTGGAATCGAATGGAGTAATTAATTCGGGTATAGGAGCCCCTACTAATGTTTACGACGACACTTTTTAACGTGTATTTAGAATATTTGATAGTATTATAAATAATTGATAAACATATTACCAGTATGTTTAAAAGCATGTTCTAGTTTCCTTAAATATTATACCTTACCTTAAATATTATAAATACTTATTGTTATGAAATTTTCAATATTACGATTATAGTATTGATTCATAGATGAAACCAAGATAAAGTGAATGCTGATTAAAGTAATACTTATAACAATCGAACCGTAGCAATTGATTAAAGTAGCAACCCATTAAAGTAATTAATGGAAGGGTAGCACATAATCGAATTAACCAAGATAAGGTTCACTTTTTAGGAAAATATTTGAGTCCTTTTTGAAATACATTCTTTGATTGCTTGGTGACTCAAATTAGTTTTCTTTAGTATATCATTAGCAGCTTAGTGAATTATACATTAATTGAAACATTAATGAATTTAATCGTCATTGATTTGCGTGTCGGTGGCCCGACTTCGAGTTAATTTGATTGAAACCGAATAGGGTAATTAATTAGAATGAGCGCTCTCGAATACGCGCCCCTACTAATGTTTATAACGGCTCATGCATATTGAGTGAAATGACATCTTCGTGTAGATTGGACGGGATTCATATCAAGGGATATTATATTTGAATTAAAGTAATAAAAATCTAAGTCTTATAAAAACGAGCGTATTAGAATCTTGCAAAAACAACATATTGTTTAAGTCTCATTACCGATTTTATATCGAAAATTTACGAGTTTAATTATTATTTTATTCGTTCCAATAATTCCGAAATATAATAAATACTATTTTCATTCGTCAATGTCATGGCGTTAAGTTAATTTAATGGAACCGGGTAAAGTAATTAATTACAATGAGCGCTCTCGACTACGCGCCCCCACTAATTTCCACAATGGCTAATAATTAAATGAAACGACATGTTTGAATGGATTAGATATGATTATTTTTGGAACAAACCTTTCGTTATCATACTCTCACCTGGCAATAATCAATATGCAATTTTTTTTAATATCTTCTTGAAAAGAAATGTACTCTTTATGAACCTTGAACGGATTTGCTTATAGCGAAAAGAAAATTATATTGATATTTTAAGCTAAACAAATTATGAGAACAGCACTTAAATAATTTAAATAACAATATTGAACAATATGGACAAGTAAAAACAGAAGAATAATAAACCCTTCAATTCGGTACATATTATAGACGTTAATACGCTGGAAACTGAGTGTAGTTGATTGATTTACTCGAGAGCATTGCGACGCAAGGTTAACAGCATTTAATCCCGCTAAAACGTTAGGCGATCCCTCATAATGAATATTTATCCTCGACAGTCGGCGCATACTTTTATGACGAATACATATTTTAGTAGCCGCCGTAATTCCGCTGATTACTTTCTTTAATTTTTCTGAAAAGTGGATAGCGTTCCTCTGCCGTCACATAGACGGATAGCGGAGTGTATTAAAGCTCAGAAAGGCAAACAACCGAACGAAATGTTCATTTTAATATACATTCATGATTACGATAGTAAAATTAATGTTGCGATGTGTTTGACCACGCCGACTGATTACATCGCAATGATCATAAGGAAGAAAGGTTATTTGTTTTCACGGTATATATTAGTAATACCTTTCTATTGTATGTACTGACTTGTAAAATATGTTAGTTTTTTTTTACGAAATTAAATATTTCACAAAGACTGACTTTTCGACCGACGAATGTTAATAAGACGAAATAAAAGCATACAGTAAATGTATATATTTGACATTTCGCTACAGCTAATAATATGCATGCGGCTAATAATAATAATAATGCACAAAACCAAAAAAAGTAGCTTAAGAAACAAGCAAAAGTAAAAAGATATGATTAAATTGTTTCCGATTATTTGTAGTTCTGCGGTAAAAATACTTTAGAAAATATAACCTAATATCGTTTAAAACTCAATGTCTATATTAGATTAATCGTACAGATCGTACTATTTATAAACGATTCATATTATAACGAATTCAATAACGACAAATCATTGGTTCACTCGAGACCTGAACTGCGTAAATTGAGATGGTGTAAGCGCGATACACACATATCAATCACATTCCGATTTTTATACAGAATATTGTAGATTGCAATAAGCAGATGTCGCTGTGTATTTAATGTTCCTCGTCCATTAGTCATATGAAACATGTGCCAATACAAATGATATGGAGGTGATCCATTTCTGAGTGAGTAAATCAACGACGTTAATATACTTTTAGTCTATTCATTTGCTGGCAGTTCAATGGAAACTCAGTCAGGAAGAGTCGGCTTTGAACTTTTGTATCGCAACATTGTACGCGTTAAATTAACTGTGAGCGTCTTTTTTGTTTTGCTTATGGGCGCCGAACCGCGGCACCGATTTCACTCGCCAATGGATAACCGCTCTGTAGCTGTTGGGGAGACGGGGGTGCGGGCGTGCCCTGAGGAAGGGAACACTAATGGATTACATTCGCGCGAGTGAATTAGGATATTGTCGTGCGATATGTTCCGGTGCACTCCGTACTCCCCGTTACATCAATATATACGGCTTGTAATCAATCCAGCGCAGATTAAAATTTAATTTTATAAATGGCAATAGCAGGGTTTCGCTTTGATTCGGAAGCTGGACATTGGAAAAAGGTTGTCCATTAATCAAATTAGATATATGTCTGGTCACTGCACATTTCTGGGACGCCTGTTAATACCCGAATTTTCTAGGGAAAAAATCACAACTGCAATTTAGTATCTATTAAATGGCATTATTTTTAATTGTGCTGTCATCTCTAAATCTTTACGTAATTAGCTTATTTTTTATATTCGAATTTTGCAATACGATTTTATGACTCAATTACCATAGTTAGATAGTTACGTACTAACATACCGATTATATAAAAAAATATGAGACATGGTATTTACGAGTTATTATAATAAGAAATATTTTGTCTTGTAATTCTGTCTCTCTTCATAGAGATTCTGGGCGCAAATAAAACAAGTTACAAGCGTCAGCCGTAGCTTTTGGTTAACGCTTTCGCAACGGTACGAGTTGGTAAAATTTAAATTACAATGGCACTCAATGGCTTATAAACATAATCTGCAATTAAACGTAATCGAATATGTATTAACCGGTTTTATTGGGTCGTCAAAGCGAGCTTTCACTTTTAAACGAGCTTTCCACTTCCTGCAAGCGATTCTTAACTTTGACTGATTGTTGCTGAGAGCCGCTTACGACATCCAGTTGACTGATATTTACGGATAATAATGCAATAATGTACTTGTATATTTTACTTTCATCTCAAATTAATTAAAGTTTTGTTTGAATTATATTCTGTTCATGCTTTAATATTCCAAAGTCCATAAATGTCGTGTCGCCTAAATTAAAACTAAACTCCCTAAACGACGTTTGCTAATAAGCTTTCATATGGTAATTATGTTCTACATAATTAAAGTATTCCTAATCTTTCTTGTATACCGAGCTTATGAAATCTTACCTTTAAGGTATAAGTTGCCACATAATTGTACATAAACAGTATCGAATATTGGCATTAGTTTATCAAGGTTAAAAAGTTAAAAAAAAAACTAAACCTAAGACACGACAATTAAACTCCAGTACCTATATAACATACATATGGTCACGCCAGGCACCTCACGGGGTAGGCAGAACGCAACGAGTGCCAAATATCTCTGTCAGTGCGGACCTGCCGTGCTTCATCTACATTCATCACATATTTAGGCTATTATAATATGATGCCGCTTCAGTTAGCAGCATCCTGGAGGTAATGAGGTCCGGATCCAGCGGGAAGACGTCGTAAGTTACGAGCGCCGCTCGTAAACGTCACATTAATTAGCATGCCCGCTAATGAGGAGTTATGGCGCTCTAATGAGAGGAGTTGTAACCGACGTATTTATTAACGGGTGCAACATTATCGGCGCACACGAGACACCTGGAAACATTCGCGCGCCGCTCGCAATTGCGCGATCTAACAGACGCGCAAATTCGCGCTTTGCTCTCGCTTGAAAAACACGCATTACATTGAATATAGTTTATACAATTTTCGAAGCATGTAAATTGTATATAAGTTTTTTTATAAACAATTTTATATTCATTCAATTATTAATACTTTAATTTGAACTGCATTTTCAATAATTCATTTATAATTTGGTATAGTTTAATTTTTTTAAGTTCCTGTAGTATAGTCGCAAGGAGGAACAAATCAGAAATCGCCAGTGTGTACTGGACGTGATATTTGCATGGGCTATGGCGGCGCGTTCTCGAGCACGCGTTGACACGATAGATTTATACGATTCTCCATCAACGGTGTAGCAATGTCTTCGCACGCTTAAAACAACAATGCTTTATATATCTTTAAATTGAAACAACGCTTAGTAGGCGATGTCTGTCAAATTACTAATATAGGAAAAGACGAGCTAGAGCCATGTAAAAATAAACTACGAAAAACGGGAATATGATACGCTTTACATGTACGAGTATACAATGTATAGTCGTATGTGTATCGACGGATTATATCTTCACTTCGTATACCTACTTGATATTGAGGTTAGTTCTCTCCCGTTATCGGACCCTGCATAGTTACTTATAAAATATTCCCAATCAAATATCCTTCACTAAGAACGAAGAAACGAAGAGACAGTGTACTAGCGAACATTTCTCCGATGGCCAACCCGTTCGTTTCAGATAAGTGTGATTCGTTGTAGCAAAGAACAAAGCGCGCATTACGGGGTGGAGGGAGCGCAAAAAGACGTTAATAATATTCGTCAAAGCACTCCGGTTACATTAAATCAATTTGCCCTTTCCGCGCGGTAAGTAGCGAACGGTGTAATTGATAAGTTGAAACCCTTGTAGCGTGCTGGAGTTCGGCTGCCAACACTCCGCCCGTCGCCAGTTGCCACAATGCTACATCATGTGGTATCGTATCTCCCGGTTCAATTGTGATTTATATTCTATTTTTACTCGTGTAAATTTTATTTTCGTATCTGTCTATGAACGAACAGAAAATGTTGACACGTTATTAGGGGAAAAAAATTAAGTACCTATTATTTTCATGGTATCATTTTACTTTAAAATAATTTTTTTGCTAATAAAAACGGTGTAAATAGTATACCGAATATTCGCATTAGTTGTATCATTTTGGGAAAATCACTAAAAATCTATCATTATGGCAACACTCACTATTATAACATCGGTTAAGTACTCTATGACGGAACCAAGAGAACTGGTAATTTCGATGCAGACGAAAATAATATATTAGATCATCATCATCAAGGACATACAGTTCGAAGACTATTTGGTACAGTCTTGTGCGGCAGTCCTCAACTGTTCGCAGTCGAGGCCATTCGCAGTAGCCTTTCTCTCGTTTATCGACCAATCGTCTCCAGGTGGCGTCCTGGTCTTCGTTTACTGATCGATTGCCACTTAAGTGGGTAAGTGGGTTTCGGAAACTTTCAACAGGTGCGTGCGTAATCCAGTACCATTTCCTACCACCTTTAGAAACGGTATTTTTATTATTCAACTCACAACTTTGTTATAATTGTCTTAATTTAGAATTATATTTATATGTTAAATAATGAGCTAATAATTTTGCTTAACTTATTCCTATATATCGATGCCACTATCAGTGTGCTTTTAATGATTTAATTTAATTGCGGATTGTTTTCAAACGGGTGTATTATTTTGGGGCATTAAAATTTAAATTTTCCTTCAACAAACCCAATTATCTATGTTTAATAGACTTATTTGCATCAATATTAGTCTAAGTTAGCATAATTTGTCGCTTTTCTATAAATAAATTGGCGTTATAGTTAAATAATTAAAATAACTATAACATAAATTGCCTTAATGCTCTATTAGAGTAAATTTATATTTGTAGTGTAAAAAACTGTCTATTTGGTCGCATAATTGCTAAATGTGTCACATTTACATACACTGTAATCGGAAAGTTTTCAACTAAAATATGAGCAAACGGAATCATTCATGGTCGCATTCTACAAAATGAGATTCCAAAATGTTACCATACTTTTATTTTCCTGGCAATTAGGTAAAAATCCGTTCATACTTTTTTCTTAACTTTGAATGTATTTTGAAATACAAAAATGTTTTATGGGTGGTATTTATAGATCGGTTATTGGACACAAAAACAATAGTAGAATAAATGTCAATGACCCCGCGAAGCTAGCAGCACTAGCAGCAATAGTGTAAGTTTTGTTACGATTTTTATACGCGATAAGTTATAACAAATAAGAAATATCGAGCCGCGACCTTTTGGTTATCGTAGGCACAGCGCAGTAATACGATATTGTTATTAATGTAAACGTGAAACGAGCATATCACGGCAACTCCATCAGGGATCAGCGGCGTAATTAAAGCTTAGGGCAGAACTTGCACGTGAAGATCGTAATCGGGGCCATAATTTTAAATCAAATTAACACTTCAACTTTAAGCCGAGGTCATTAATGCCATTACAGCGAAACAATATGGAGTCGTGACCGCACGGCGGATATCTAAATAATAAATAAATAGCGCGCGGCTATCGTTGCATCGCATCTCGAGTTAATGTTCGACGCCACAGTTTTATAATTAACAATAAATTCGGCGTGTTTTTTGTCGAGTACGAGGGCCCGATGCAACATCGATATTTTTCCTATTATTATCGATATCGATCTTAATGACACATTGGATATTGCTCGCTCCGTGTGTTCTATTATCTTATCAGCTAGTATTAGTTAGGGATATCGTTTTCTGATTTTTCATTGATAAATATCCTATTGAATTATAATTTATTAACAGTTTATGTAATACATATTTGTTTTTGTATATATATCAATATGCGATCTTTAGTGTTTGTAATGTTTTGTTACATTTTCTGCATTTCTGGTTAAGTGGTTTTGTACCACCACATAAAAATCTGTAATATCTCTTACACTTACACTAAAATTTGTTGAAACCAGTTAATTATGGATATTAACCGAAAAAAACAGTATTTCTTTCCTACGTTTCATTCGATCCGTCTCCGGCGAAATAAAATCCATCGAAGGCGCGCCTCTCAAAATAATTAGCTCATTTCTTGCCCCGGGCGTTTCACGGCTGGACCCTTCAAAATTTCTTGATTTCGTTCAGAAACACCAAAAATACTACGGGCTCCCCACTCGAGTCTCGGCTCCGTTATCTCGTTATCCTAATGAAGTCTACGCTAATGACGAGTAGGTAAATAATAGGGCGGCTAATGGCGGCTTTATCATTCTGGAGTGCGCTCCAGGTAAGGGCCAATTAGGGGCCGACATCGGCCCATATTGTTCGGCGCAGCTCGCTTCGATTACGATTATTTTCGAACGACTCTCAGCACACTGATAAATTGGGCAAACTATGGTGAAATGACGTCCGCGGTTTGCGGCGCCTACTTTAATTTTCTGTTTGATTGTCACTCGCTCTCGGTACATAATAACGTCCGATGACCGCTATTTCATTTTAACGCATTCAAACAATCAACAGTTTATCGACGACATTTTCCCATATGCTGTAATCCTGACTCTAGCCACATTTTCGCGTTGCTAAAATTTATTAACTAAATCATTTTAATATTAGTGTAGGACCACAGTTTATGAAATTACCGCACTCTTGTGATCTATGTGCACATTTCACCTATAAATATAACACCGGCGCTGCAGGGGTCGGTGCGTGAAGTATCTATTGATTATCGCACATCAGAACTAAAACGGAAAGTATTAAAATGTGCTAATGGAATTGTTCATGAAATATGTACGCAATAACAATTGGCAACACTTGCGTGTGCGAGCTTTCGATTAAACATGCGAGAGAATAAAATAACACTCACAATAGGTCCGTATAAACGGCCCGGGTTCGAACAATGCTATCGGATCCCACAATCACTTGTGGGTGGGCTAATTATTACATCAAGCTCGCATTACTGAGGGGTGAAATGGTGCGACGCGGGACGACATCGGCCCGACAATATTGAGTTTAAATATGCCATAAAATCACAAATGGCTATTGAATATGAATACGTACAACCTTTATAGCTGAATTGGTATAACATTGGAATCTATGATAACATAATGCGAAATATACAACGATGTACACTCTGACTATCAATTCTACGCCTTAAGGTCTTTTGTTATATTCATTATGTATAATTAAATAAGCTTCAGAGAGAACTGATTGTGTCTATTCATAAATCCTTATAAACAACTCCGTAATGTTTTCCAATTAGAGTCAGCTTAAGCCATTCTATTCATTAATAAAATATGTTATTTATAAACCAACTCGTTATAACTGGATAACGAAACGCAAAGGTAAGTTTAACTAGGAAACAACGCAGTTAGGAAATCAAAGAGTGAGCTCTCGATACAACAAGCCAATTGCCCCGCTAACGACGCTCTTCAAGCCTTGAGAGAACTATTGCTTCTGTTATTTATACAGCATCACGTAGGTCTCTTAGATGGTTGAGAAATGGGATTCCGCATCCGATTGTATACTTTTGGAACAAAATGTTAGCTAAACATTAGCTGTTATGATAAATACAATCGTTTTTGCTAGTCGCAATGTGCAGTCTCTGCAGAATTTTGATATCTTCAATCTCGAATTAAATCGTATCTAAGCTTATTCAAAATTACAATGCATATCGCGACGATAGCCGTGTTAGAATTAGAATGTCTTCCATTTTTGTTATTGATGTCATACAAACCAGAAAGGAATATATGCCTTTGCCTAGATTGGGTTACTGTGTTGTAAAGAAAGAAAAAAAAGAAACACCGTCTACATATTTTATATCGCGGAGCGTGGTAGACGCTAGAGCGTCTTCAATCCCTTGGCCGCAGTGAAACTTCTCGCCGATGTTTTTTATTGCGCGGAATTTAAATGCATTTTTGATGTTACGAGATGACACGCGGCGGACGTCCTCCCCCCACCACCCTCACTCACCGCCTATAATTTTCAAAGTTGGAACTTCAGAACGGTATTAAGGCCTGATTGCTTGAAGAAACTTGAGACATTTTGGCGTATTCTTTGGACTCCCTGTAGATGTAGCGGAGCGTACGCCTTTATTACCTACTAACAGTGATTCGAATTAATCCAATTTTACCCGCGCACCGCTTACAATTAGATTTTATTCTTTGAACCAATTTCAGGAGAACATTTTTTATTTGCTTTGTGTACTTATCCTGAATATTATTACTGAATAACTGTGTAGTACTAAGTATAAGTACACTGCATAAATTATTAAATATGCCAAAATCCCTTTCTGCCTTAAGTAAGGGGCCGAACTCATTTAATCATGCCTAATGGTCATTATTAACAAGCAACTAAATGTCAGTAATAAACCACACGATCCCTTTTATAGGACGCCTCACAATGTAATTCTATGTATAAATAATCATTCTCAGGAAAACACGAACAAAAATGTAGCTCCATAGCTGTATTTTTGTGGGCTTTTCTTATTTGTATTTTTGTATAGTTCGCTTAGGACGAATTTAATCTAAAATCCCTGCAAATACAGTACAAGGTATGGACAATTAGGCAATTAAGCAGGCGTATAATTTATGGAGTAGTTTCAATCCACGCAGAGAGGGTTACCGTGTATGGGATATATGACGTGTTCAATTAAGTAGTTCGGACCGCAGCGGGAACACGACAATACGTTTAGCGGCCGCGGGCAGGTGCGGTCGCGCCGATTGGACCCGTTCAAATCGAAGCGTCGCCTGAAAACAGCGGATACAATCGCCTGCATTTACACGCTTCTCGAGTTATCACACTTCTGTTATACTATTTGGAGTTACGACGTATTCTATGTCAAATTTTTTCACTTTCACTTTTGAGATTTACATATTTGGTGTTTTGATTACTATTTGTTTAGCAATGGTTCATTCGTTATCAAAATTAAGCAACGTTTCCTTATTTTTTATGCTGTGTATTGGTTATCTATTGCTGATTTTCGAATATAAATTTCGAAGATTTTCGCAGTGTTAGTATATAATAGTCTACGATATTTCACTTAAAACAACAAGAGCGTAGTAAAAAAATCAGTTCGTAGTAATATTGTTTTATTCAGTTAATACAGAATTCCGGTGAGTGTGTCCACGCCCTAAAGTCAGTTCCGATAGTTTTACTGAAGTCTGAAAGGATTGCCGTGTTCCCGTTGACACGTCTTGGAGTTTTTGAATATCTCTTTTGTTTAAGTTTAAATATAACACATCCGCATATTTCTTAAATAGCAACATTGAAATTTCAATATTTGGTTTGAACAGTTAATTCGGCGCTCTTTGCGTTTTAAAATCCTCGCGTTAGGTACAAGTTTCAAGTTTGCTAAACTGCATCTAAAATCTAGTATTAATGCAACATCTTAGAAAAAAACACAATATTTGCTTGTAAACGGAAAATTGTTTCAATAACGCGCGTGTTGACGGACGTAGGTGGTGCCAGGGGAGACCAAGTCTGCCCTATCTCGACCAAATAGGTCAGACATTGGCTGATGGGGGAGTCAAGAGCCTCCGAAACCGGCGTGTAAGCAT
>DWGJ01002263.1:0-16357 GCA_018246895.1 Aspitha aspitha aspitha | reverse complement strand
TATTTAAAATCGACACAAAACAGTTAGTACCCAATGTTGTACATATTATAATATCAGAGTCTCAAGTACACCCGGGTACACCAGAATGAGGGCTATTCTTGCTAATATTACGGTCTGTCACAATCTTGACTGATTTCCATAACAATTTATGTGCTGTTAAAGGGGTATAATGTTATTGGCATTTAAAAACCAAAATGTATACATATGGGTGTATTTTTCATTTTTTTTTTAGTCTCCAGCAGTAAAAATCAACAGAAATGTATGTAGAAGGAGGGAATTGTTAGCCCACCTCGGCGTCGGAAGATCGAATTGTAATTGACGCTTTTGATAACAATATTAGCAAACGGATGTGATAACGAGTGGAAAAACACGAAATTACACCGTGAGTCATAGTTGTGCATTTCCATAATGGCGGTGTGCATCGCTGGGCACTCGTCGCTGCGACGGCGATCAACTGTTCCAACTGATGTCGGAGGTACCTGAAGGTTGACCCTGACCGCGCAACCAGATATGCTGGATTCAATTCTCATCTCAATATGTCATTTAACAGGTGTTAATGCGCTATCCAATTACCAATACCAGGCATTTATCTGTCTCATTTGCAATCAGACATACAGACAGACAGACGCGTGTGGAACTATCCCAATTATTATTATTATTCCTACAATCCTATTCGGTGTGTCAATGTTCGTAGCCGCAACGGTTTTAGTGACTACTGCCGGCACGTTTGCTACTCTCTACTTGCCGCAGCAGCAATAATTGGGACTCACAGCAAAATATGATGCATCAGTGTTTTTGTAAGAGATTATCAATATATGTTGATGAAAATTTTAGTGCCGACTGTTGTCTGAGGGATGGCCCCAGTCCCAGTGCTGCCGCCGCTCGCTGCCAGGCAGCAGTGTGACGTCAGTCCGCGTCCGCCATTACCTTACGTCAGTATTCAATTACACTTGTCCTTGACTTTAACCTTGGGCCGCCTCATATTCCGCAATCGTCATTTCACCGAGACTCCTCGTGACGCTCTTATTTTGATAATATTTAAGTTCATAATCGCGAGCTTCACGCGTCACTGGCTAAATGCTATATGTAGTGTAAACATCGAACGCAAGTTAATTCTTCTTTTATGAAGATCGTTGTATTATATTTTATAACATCATTTTATCATTGTCTATAAATAGTTACTAGCATAAGTAATTATCATTATTATGTTTTGGTTAATAAGTAGGTGTTTGATGTAAACATTTAGACTTTCAATTAAAGTAATTTTGTCTAAATACAGGGAACTACGACATCTGATGAAGATCTTTTAAAAACATGAAATTATTCACCTTAAATATAACTCAAAATTATCATAATGTCTTTATTATGATATTAACATTATGGTGATGATAAGACCGTTGCTACGCGTTTGTCGTTCAATCCAATGTCGGTTGTAGATGGAGTTAGGGAGTTGGTGAGTTAAATAACCATGAAGTTGCAGGAACGTTAACACTGTTTGTGTCACAACCTCGCAGGCCAGCCATACACACTTAGCGCGATGTGACTACACATGATGTGACAACTCTAGAACATTCTGCGTCGCTGGTTCCATATAATACATGTACACTACCGGAGCTCTCGAGCCAGTGGACCCTCACATCGACTCATTCAAACAGCATTTGATTAATACTTAATTAAAAATTTTGACGTTTGGACGTAAAAGCTTAAAAAAGTCATAACGTCAAAAATGAATTTCGATAGAAGATATTATAATCATTTAACGAACCCGAAGCCAAGAATTTATGCTTACCTCTCCATCAGAAATATGATAATGTCTTCATTTTATTAGAATTTAAGCCCTAAAATTTTAATTAACGATAGCTTTAACGCTAGGTACTGTGTTGTATTATTATTATTAAAATGTAAGTCGGCCATGATAAGTAGAGGTTATTCAAAAGCAATATGGAGTAGTGTTGCAAGTTTGCCACACTGATCCTAAACTGGGAAGCGAGACAAAGGCGGCTCCCACAGGACCGCTTCCGGGATGCTCCCCAGATGACATGTTGCGGCTTGTTAATGGCTTCCGAAAGTAATTGATGTCTGGATCCTCGGCTGCCATTTTGGTGTTGCAAATTAATGTATTATTCGTTTGTTAATTAACAAATTAATGTTTACTCGAAGCGTTAAAAAGGAACCGAGACAGTTAAAGGAAAATGTAACTCCACTTAAATTAATATGTCTACCGTTTCTGGATCACAACATACAGCAAATTAATTTGCCCACAAATTTATATGCTGCGTACCAACACGTGTAAGTAAAACTTGTGCAATTGGAAAGAGTTTAAAAAAATATGCTTTTTACATAAACTTCATCCAATGAATTCCAGCCGACATAAGCCACTTTCAATATGAACCGAAATTACTTTAATTGGGAAAAATAATTCGACCTACTTAACAACAACAAGCCAAAGCGCGGCGCGAGGGTCGCCATATCGTGAGGACTGAGCTGTTATAGTTCATCCCAAATTTGATTACAGTCCTCCATTTGAAACAGCCTTAAAAGTGTGCGCGTCGTCTCGAACTGTGTTCAATAATGACACTAATTACCTCCATTCTGTCTGTAATACGAAGGGAATCCGGAATGAGACGGGCTTACAATTTGGGCGAGGATGACTCACATCTTACCGAGTTGGAGTAAAAGCGAGCGCGTTATTGGCAACAAATGATAAAGTTGTCATTAATCACTTGACCTTCCATTACAATAATGACGAAATAACTAATATAAAAGACTAAGATACTAACTTACGCTGTAAATTCTTTTCTTTAATTCGTACGCCGTAAAAGGCAAAGTTACTTGACTGAATTAACAATTCGATAACATCTTTAAATGTTTCCATACTTGTGCAAATAAATGGCTTTGTCTCTGCCTCTGCCTCTGCCCCTGCCTCTGCCTCTGCCTCTGCCTCTGCCTCTGCCTCTGCCTCTGCCTCTGCTTCTGCTTCTGTCTGTCTCTGCCTCTGCCTCTGCTTCTGTCTCTGTCTCTGTCTCTGTCTCTGTCTCTGTCTTAGTTTTTGTCTTTGTCTTCTGGCCACCTCGCCGCGGGTCACCCGACGCTGGTATCTGGATCATGAATTCAGACATTACTCAGAAACTCTGTGTCCGCGTACCCACGACACGTATGATACGGTCAGGCTAGAGTGGACTTATGAACATTCGTGATATCTCTCGACGGCGAAGTATATTACGCTAGAAAATCGCTCGGTTCGGCTCAAATCAACAAAGAATTAACAAATAAAATGTATGATCATGCACAATAAATACGGAATGATTAACTAATTACAATAACATCTTACATCTAAAGCACAAATTTTCTGTCTCTTTTTTCTTCTGTCAAGTCAATTCAATTTTCTGTCTTCTGTCACTTCTCCAGCTGGTGAAGATCGCGTTCCAGCTGTAGGAATTTATGAATGGAATGGAAGACTATAATAATATGTCGGGAAACCCTTCAGTGTACCAGTTCGGTCCTGTAGCCACTGGACCGAGAGACTAGTGGTTCAGATATTCTCATTGTGACGGGAGACTGTCACTGTGGAGCAATAAAGGCTTATGCTATATATGACGTTCGGAACAGTGTCAGCGAGATGTGAACGCTCCTAAGGCAGCGAGCAACAAAAGCTCAAATGAGCTTTCAGCTGTACAATTATGTAAATGTCGTAAAGCGATTTGATTCCGCCAGCCGCTGCTCGCGCGGGAAGTGTTCAAATCTTCCTCTAAACTCTATATTAAACTTTAAGTTCTCAGTTCTTGGGGTAATGCCTATCATTAGATCTTTCGGTTCCGTTAGTGTTAAAGACCTTTAAACATTCTTAGCTGCATAATTCGTTACAACTTTTTTGATGAAACAAAGATATTTAAAAATTTAATCATGTTAATTATAATTTCAATAATATACAAATCTTATATCTACTCGTTTAATAAAGTTACTAATAATAATTCACACGTCATTTCAAATTGAATGAATGCATTTCAAAATAACGTAAATGTAAGTTGTCGCCATTATCGCGGGCGTGGTCAACGTCGTAATTTACAATATATCCAGGTTTCAGCTTCCTGCGCGGCCGTCATAACGTCCGGTAATATATCGGGCCGGCCGGCCGGACCGGACCGGTTCGCCGCGCACCACTATATCACGTTCACCCTCACTTTACTCATCTTTGTTTTTGCTCTGCTATGTTCAATTTATCTCTAACAAATATTTCATATATCTATAGGATTGATAATGATATCTGTATTTTGCGATAACTTGTACGCGGTCATCTGATCCCAAATTGATGCATTCTTGCTGGAGACCCCCCCGAGTGGACGAAGCATATCGCCAAATCGTTTCTGATGCAAACAGTCAAAGAATACAAAGTCAGACATAGCTGAACAGTTTTTAAGCATTATTTAGGTAGACAATTTTACACCCAGACCTAAAATAAGTATTCGTCCTCGTGACACGAATATCGGTCCTGGGTGGCTTGTCGTACGTATAAGCCCCGACTTTAGAAACAATTTTTTTTCGCAATTAAATCACTTTTTAAACTGCCTTAGTACATTCAATGTAAATTGAACACTCGCAATAGTTGTATCTTTAATTAATGTTATGTTGTATGTAACATTATGAAATAAAAAATAATCCACTCCTTATCTATGAAATTACTAACAAAATGTCCAGCTTATATCTTCGCAAGGGCAATAATGTCCTTTAATTTATCGGGCCGCGCCGGGCCGGTCGACCGCACCGCACTAAATTTTATCCACCCTAATGCTTAACCCACTTTTGCTCATACGCTAAAATGACGACATACAGTAAATTTCATCACTAACATTTATCATATAAACGATATCTATTTTTCGTAAATTTCTTATTACCGTTACTCAAATTTAAATATCAATCGATATGCCAGGAAACATCATTAGAACCTGCACGTCCAGTAAGACAAACAAACAAACATCGAAAAAAGCAGTATGGTTGGGTAGCTTAAAAAATTTCAAACATCCTGTCCTTTATTAGCACAGTTACTCGTAAATATACGCAAGTTTTGTAAGGATACAGGATACCATAACAGACGAGCTACAGGCATGTGTTATACCGACTTCGCAGAAGAGTACTCTAAATATTAACTTCTAACATAACTTAGCTACTTCACTAAAGAAACATATGTGAAGTTGACTTTAAGTCAGTTTCCGTCAAAAGGGGACGTCACTTCATCCACAACACGAATGCCAGGATGAAACGAAAGCGACATACATACAAAAACGTAATATATATACCCAGAATATAAATTTAATTTATTCCACGATCAGAACGTACTGCCCTTTCCCCACTCGCCTGCAGTAGGGGACTGGGCCTTCAAAGCTCATAACACAATAACACATAACCTATTTCACGTCATTTGTAAACTTGGCAGAATTTAGTTGCGATATTTCCTTCCTGTGAGGACAATGCGAAATTTTAATGACGGTATTTATTTAGCCGCCCTCGTATGAAGGGTTGCTTGTTCAATTGTTTGATACACAGCGGTGTAACGATAAAATATCACGTAGTCAATGTAAATTAACAGTTATGGAACTTCCTTTATTTACCTAATAAGAATTGTTATTTTGGACCTCGGGCGTATTTGCGACGGCATAAAATTTCAAAATATTTCAGTAAAAAATCTTGAGATTCTCGAAAGCCGATGTAGCGAATTGAAAAATTTAATAAACTTCAAAATTTCCACAAGAAAACACGTTATTTTCTTAAGTCAACACCTCACCAAACACAAAAACAAAGTTGCTTACAAAACTTTTAGTATTTCCTCGCTGAAATTAATGCTCTCTCAATGGTGCAAGATGCTTATGCTAATGGGCGCTCGCCTATGATAGTAACTGACCCCTCTGGTCTTTAGGGAGCCCAAATTGGTGCACTTTAGAGCTAAATTGAAGGTCACTTTTAGTTGTAAATGTAAACCTTGGGGTGAATTACCGTTGGGCTTTTACTACCTATGGATATTAGGGTAGAACAATGGATTAGTTCGACGTACGATAGCTACTCGTATATAAGAGTATCAACGATGAACGATTCTATGAACATGGCGTAGGTACTTTAATAGATTGTTTTGTTATTGAAAAGTAGTCGAAGTACACAGGACAAGCTGCAATACCAACCGTCGCGCCTTTACCGCGGTCATTTGCATTTCAATCTACGCGGAGATAAACAAGTTAAAAATACATGTATATATATAGATATTACATACTATATAACACTTACATTGATATTTTGTGACCGGTTACAAAAATGATAGGACAATAGACAACGCTGGAGCCCATATCAGCAAGTAGGTATTGATGTAACGCAATATTGAACAATGGCGGGGCTGATGACTTCCTCCCGAAGGATCCTCCTAAATTTTATCTCTTTCGTTCACGTAATGAACGCTCTCATCAAGTCGTTCGGAGTTTTCCGTGAACGGCGCCTTTCCTTCCACTTTTTACGCACAAAAACAGGGCAATATTTTACCTACCGCTGCGCCGAAAGGGCCTCGTAGATAATTCGGTGAACTTGTTTTCGTGGCACTAAGTGGACGGGCGTCCCCGAGGCGCGCTATGCCCGTTAATCGCTACTCTTCCTACTAAATGAATTATTTGTGCTCCGCAATATTATTAAGTGGCGAACGCGGCAAATTACTTTTGTTCTCTATAAACTTTCCCTACTATCGGTATTTTGTACGTTATGGAAATACGCGGTGTGCAGTTTGTATTTTCGACGTATCGGCCTATCGTAACTGATCTGAACGGTCTGTCACAGTCGGCTTGCCTCCCTCTCCTTCATTTCGAACCCTTTGAACCTCGCAAAAATAAAGAATAGCACAAATGTCTGGGAACGTTTTTCTGCTCTTTCGAGTACAACTTTGAAGTTCCATAAACCAATGAACACGCATGTTAGTGCTAACTGAATATGAAAATATCCCATATGTTAACAATTTCTTTGGTGATGACTTCTTATTGACCTTTCTTTTATTTGAAGTGAGAACAAAACGGGCGAGAGGTCGGCCGACGATTTATGTGAAGCCTATTATATCATTTAATATTAAAAATTTAATTCTAGACGCAGCGCAAAAGAGTTGTGGAGCTTATCGCGAATAGCGCTATAACTCACCGTTCATAAATTTTAAATGATTTACTATCTCGTTTTAGGGTCGCTTGGACCCCGCTAACATTTTTAATCGAATGGCTTTAAAAGCCCTCCCCCCCCCGTCCTCGTAAACTTAGTTCAAACGAGGCGGTACGAGTACCTACGCTCATTGTGTATTTTGAACGAGAAAATTTTAATTAAGAAAAGAGGTATTTTGGGATTTCAGAAGTAAAAGATAAAAGGAACTAATGTATTGTGATAAGACCACACTTTATAAATAACTGTATGGCAAACAATGAAATTTGAATTGTAATTTTAATTTACTAGCGCTGAGAGTCGGCTGTTGGCGAGGGTACATTAGCGTAAGCAATTTCCTACCGACGCCACATCACTCTCTAAGCCTTCGCTCCGACATAAACCGACTTCTAACGTTTTCACAGCGTAAGAAGCTCACTCGGAGCCGATTTTTCAACATGCAACCATCGCACGCCATGGAACATTCAATTTCGAGTTTCTTTAGTAACAATTTTTTATTCAGTTTAATGAGCAATTGACACGGCATAATAACACATTATGGCGCTTTTTACCGTGCGAGCGGGTGACGAGAGGCCCGGACAATGGAGGTATAAATAAAGGCCTTAGGTTTCCACTCGAGTCGGTCGATACATAATGCATGTACCCCCCCCCCCGTCCGTCCGCCCGCCGCCCGCCCGCCTGTAATAACGGGCATCGCACAAACAGCGAGGGTAATAAAGTAACTAACCTAAATGCTGAACTAAAGGGACAGGAAAGTACGTAATTTGTTCGCTGTCAGAAACGAAGGCATATATTTGATGTAAAAAAGTGTCCGCGCGTGTAGAAACAATGCAGACCGTAATTAAATTGTGCCGAAGTGACGCAGTAATAAATGTTCTCCACGATTTTTATTTCAAATGTAGTTCAATGAAATGCCTCGAGCGTTGATAGAACAGTTCCTTTGTCCAGATTCCAACTTAATAACAAGTTAGAAAACGTTACTCGTTTTTCAATAGTAAAAAAGGGCCTCAAGGTTTAGCGGACTTTTCATGTCGTAGAAAATCTTGGACGACTGTCAGCCGCGCAGATTCTCTTCCAACGTTTCCACTCAGTTACACGTGCGTAAAAAGTATCTCAAATTTAATTTACGGCACAAATAAACAGTTCACTTTCCGCTTGAGGTATCGGATGCATAACGCATGTCCACCCTACCGTTCGGTAATAATGGGGCCGGCACAATAGCCGAGGGTAATAAAATACCTAACTTAAACGGCGAAGTCTGCGTTTAGGATGAGCGGCTGATGCAAACATCTTCAATGTTGAATTGGATTATCTCATTTATATTTGTGTGAAGAGTGAAGTGCTAATTTGTGTGAATTACATATAATTACTGTGTAAACTGAGAGGACTTTGAACCAATATACCTTAGCCTTACCTTAGCATCCCTAGTACCTTTCCTTTAGATAAGTACCTACATACTTTAAACTTTCAAAACAATCAAAAACTTCCTTTAAAACTTATACGTGTTGCTACTGTAACTGATAAACATATTTGTTTTATACGATGGAGATTTTAGCAGCTGATTTGCAGCTGTTTATGTACATATAAATTTGTCAATTTATTTTAATGTGTGTTCAATAAAATCTTTGAATCTTTAAATCTTTGAATTGACTAGCGAAGTACGAGTGAAATATCGGTCGCTTGTGACTTGCGCCATCCAAAAAACTCGAAGGAAACCCGTCCCGCCCACGCCTCGTACACAAAAATGGAGGAGAATACCGAACTGTTTTCACGAAAACTTTGGACAATGGAATTAATGGCCCACGCTGTCTTTGTTGTTCCGCTAGAGGTAACTACATGGGACCGGCACGACACCGCGCCGCTCGCGAGGGCGTGCCACTGTTACTTCTATAAATATCAGCCTAGTATTCGACAATGGATATTAGTATTCGTGATTCTATACCATCGCAATACTGTAGACCGATTGCGTAATTTCATACGAGTTTTACCTCAACCATAAGCTACGAGCACGAAATGTTTATAAAATCATTTTAATTGTGATTGTAGCCGATAACCAAAATTTTAATCCTCGTTAACAAACTATGACAAATTCAGTAAGGTCAAGTGTATTTGGTGTCAGTAATTTTCTTTGTAGCGACAGCACTATGTGGAACCCAAACGAGGTCAGTTTGGTACAGTACGTGCATGCAAATGTCTCCGTATCATCCATTAATTAATATGTCAGTCAGAGAAGAATTAGATTGTCAATTCACCACTAACCGAATACCTAAGCATACTGCACCGTTCAAAACTCACTTTTCAAGATCTTCCTGATTGAAATGCAACAAATTATCTATTGGTAAAAGTATTGGGCATTATTCTTTCTCCCTATCAATCCTACGATTGGGACATTAGAATAATTACATCCAAAAGCAAATAACACTTATCGACGATACGAAACACTCGTCGTACCGAAAGTCAGTGTACCACACAACCACGAGCTACTAACGCAGTAAAATTTACATACAAAAAGATTCTGACAGTTACCTGCGCGCAACACATGCTTACAGAAAACGTTCGCTAATTCTCTCGTAATAAATGTCTTCTGTGACCCGCCCTTTGCATGTAATTTACTACAAAAAAAAACTATTGTCTGTCCGTCAAAATTACCACTTATTTCTTTCTGGCAACGCTGTTCAAGTTGTTTGCGCTTGGGAAATTAAAACAGATTTTAAAATGTACTTTAAACCAACCGCGTAAAGCTTCATTTTATTTATTAGTTCATTTTGCAGCGTTCACAGTTAGTTGGTCTCTTGTTGTACAACTTTAACATTTGCAGTTGCAGAAACAGTAAGATTTAATTATGGTTCTTGCTGTGCCGTGTTACGATCCAATTTAACGCGAATCTAATATGAGTGTGAAGAGTGAGCGGGGTTTGTTGAAGCATTTCCACATTAACGAGGAAGCATGTCCGTGTTTGCATTATAATTTGGTATCGAATATCTTTTGTTAGCACATCGTATAATTTGATGGAAAAGCTACAGAATAGAAATGTTGCTACAAGACCGGCCCCTTCCTTCAATACCTACTTGTACTTAGCGTTTAGTGGTGTCCTGCGAGTTGTGGGGTGAGATATTATCTCAGATTATTATTAATACAGCATGTGTTGGTTAACATAATGGTTAGTAACAAACACGTATTTCGAGACAAATCAAACTGGAAGGTGAGGTCTATGACCCACACTGTACAGATAATCTCCTACCCATTCTACGAGTCCTAGTAATGTACTGCCGCCCTCCATATTGCAATTGCAGCACAATTTCACGTCATTATATATCTGACTGTACCGTTTATATCATTTCTGAGCGAGTACACTCAGTGTGTGTGTGTGTGTGTGTGCGCGCTCAGTGACAAGTAGAACGTCAATCATCACATCGTAATGATAGACAAAGCGTCTACTGGTTAAGGCGACGTTGTTCTATCGATATCTATATTATTACAATGTCATGCATTACTCACGCCATATCAGTCAACGAAACAAACGACCTGATAAAACAATATGATAAACATATAATGGCATGGATTATAGGTCGGATCGCGTTTATGATATAGCTAGCTTGTGGCTTCCCGGTCTGTTTATGTCGCGATTTCTCATAGTTCTACTAGTTTGGTTGGAAAACGGTCACGAAACCCCGGAGACGAGCTGGAATCGCCCTGGTGGTCATATAAAGAACTAGTTACTTTAATACGGCTTTAAATGCAACAACGAAAATACCGAAACAAGTATTGTTTTTTGATTCCATAATTAATTTGTGCTTCTCAATCATTAGCCAAATAAAAACTCACGAACTAAGAGATTTCGAAATAGTTCGCGTCGTGATGAAACTGAGTGGTTAATTTCGACACCACTTGTATTTAGAGGCGATCTTTTCGAAATGACCGAGGTTATTAGCATCCTTTAAAGAGGAAAATCAACCTAATTAAATAAGCAACCAAATCAACTAAATGACACTCAAATCGATCAAATCATTCTAGATGTAGGACGAAACTAAGACGATCACATAAAAACAGATGCAAATTTTCATGTTTTTTTTTGCATAGAAATAAAGCTACAAGCACACGTGACATAAAATGTTCCTACGGCCAGCACACACAGGAACACAGTTCTGCTAATATCGTTTGCAGAGACTTTGCTACCTCACGGATACAGAGAAAGATCTCATGTGAACATTTGATCTCATGTGAGGCTTACTACACCTTTTGAATTAAAGTACAATAGTAAGCCTTACTATTATTACTAGACCTTAACAAGGCAGAAAGAGATTACCGATTGCTAAATATCTCCATCCTTACAGATATATGTATATATATAACTTCCTTCTTCTACACTTATCAATATCTTCATATGGCCAGGCTGCGAATAGACTTCTGACTCCCCAAGTCTCCAGCCATTGTCTAAGCTTATAATTTATTTATGTTGTGTAAACATTACAGACACAAAAGTAGACTAAACCATTGTCGCGTATTTTCTATTTACCTGCCCCTTAAGCGGTAGTTGTCGGAATGTAGTCTTCCGCACGATTTGCTTCCTACGCCGCTGCAGGCTGTCAAGCAGTCGGAAGCGCAAAGGTTGCGAGTTGCGAGTTGTAACATAAGGTGGTGAAAGCAAATACAGCCTTTTATAACGCGTCCGTTGCAGTTGGCGCCTGCTATAGTTGACGTTGGATTCGCTGTCGAAACTTTTTACGGTTAAGATTTACAACCGAGGTTGTAATCTTCAATCGGATCGATAAAAAGTGCCCAAACCCACGCTTATTCCATCGAGTGGCTTGTCATCGATCAAAATCGAACGTAAATGTAATATTACGTGCTTTGTTATGTTATAAAATCGTTTTCAACACACGGCCTCAGCCATTTTTCTTATTTATAGCCAATAAAATCGATAACAGTGTGTTTATTTAAACAAAGAGTCCGTCCTGCTCGTCAGGCCGAGTCGCCCGCGTCCGGATCGAACCGGTTCAAACCGCTCGGCCGATAAGAAATGAGGTGGTTATTAACGTATTTATGCATTTCTGATCGCGCGAGCTACTGATTGTAAAATAATAATAAATAAAATGGAATTATAGTAACTTACGAAACCCAAGGTTAAATGTCTTCATCGTCAACACACCCATCACTTCCCAGCTGGATACAAGTCTTCTGTCCTCGCGGAAGGGGTGCACTGCCTTGGTTGGACGAGTGCTGGTTTGCACACATCCCCCATCTCGCATCTTCCAGACCACTGTAATTCTTGTCTTTATGTAGCAGAGTATATTATCTAGTAGTGGTAGACGGATAGCTGCTCGGGTTACGTCGCCACTACTAGTAACAGGCAAGGAGGTAGGCTTCCCATATTATAATCTCAAAGGTAGTTTAATGAACTAATTTACCTTATCTTAAAAACGGTATCTTTATATTAAAACATCACTAATTACTTTAAAATACTGTTTATCGAGTACAAGATTATCAAGTTGCAATCTAAATTGTTTTTATAAGTGGAATAACAAATGCACACTTTGTACAATAACAACTACTTCAATTAAGGGATTATGTAGGATGTACCCCAGAATACAGACGATGCGGAAGGACAAGCGTTTATTGACGTTTTTAGCGTAAACATATATATTTATCTCCATCTTTCTCCTATGTATTCTTCCCTCCAATTATAAAGTTAGGAATTTATGATTTCTAATTTATATGAAAATCATTTAGAATTTTGCTCATAACGAATACCTTCTGGTGTTATAAGTTATTTAAAAAAATACAGCTATTAATCAATATTGCATCGTATCAACGTAGCTGCGTTATGTGCTATATCTGCAAATGACGCGAGCGCGCGGGTTATCAGCGCGCCACCTTACGGCTATACTTTTATGTCTTCGCAAATAATTCCGGATTCGATTTCAAACTTTATCTAAATAACACTAATTTGTGCGCTCGGTAGTCCTTCAATTTGTCTGATTGCACATTTTTATGAATATGTTAATTTAGGTTATGAATCAAAGTTGTTAATTAAAGAAGAATAATGTTGATTAAATTTAATGACAGCGCTAAATTTGAACGGTTCACATGTAGCCAAATGACCCTTTTATATTATAATAACTTTATTTTAAGTATAACTACGTCGGTATAACAGAAATGTAGCCGCTTTGAATCGGATTTGACCTACATTTCGCATATAAATATCCATTGTAAATGAAAAATAATACATATTGTGTACCGGCGAATTGTACGAGTTGGTTCATTTAATGCTCACAATAAATTTAATTTTAGAACACACACCGGCGCGGTCTCCGTGCTGAACTAATATAACGATACTGTGATAATAATGTGCTCATATCAAATACAAGAGAACACAAAAAACTAATAATGAATTACGTGTACGAAAACTACAATCTCAGGCAACCTGCAACCTGCAACCGAGCTACTTGCCTAATAACAGAAACTATTTAGTCATGGAACATGTGGTTGCGCAACCAGAAACCGACAACCGTCAACCACAGGTGAGCGACAAAAGAAATTGAATTCATACAAGCGGCTGACGACAGACGTGGAAATTGCGTGTTGTGTAACCCGCGGTAAACTGAGCATTACCCGACAGTATCGGGGCTGGGCTCGGCGAGGGCAGGCTGATAGACGAGGTAATTGGCACTCGGGAGATTAAAGCATTATACAATCATTCAAAGTAATATTACATTATTACCATAATTGCGAAAACAACTGCTGTGAAATGAAATCACATCCGAATACATCTATACTTAACTATCTATTATTAAGTTAAAGAATTTAGTTGGTTGAACGCGCTAATCTCAGGAACTATTGGTTCGAATTAAAAAAATATATTTGTGTTGAACAGTCCACTTATTGAGGAAGGGTATAGACTATGTAACATCACGCTATGACTAATAGGAGTGGAGTAGCAATGACAAATATTGCAAAAACGGGAAAATACTAATCTTTAAGTGAGCGAAGCTGCGGGCACAGTTAGTTACAAATAAACGGAAATTTGATTTGTTCTATTATCACCTGCATCGAAAGATAATGTGATAAATATTCCCCCAGTAGGTACTTAATATGAAAAGGGCTTCAGACTTAATTCAAGTGATTGCGTCAGCGGGATTGCATCAGACGCTAGACGTGTGCCACGAGCGAGCTCGTAAACTTTGAATTTGTGATCAAAATTACTAATTTCCACTTATAGTTAACACCTTAATTGTAAACTATATACACTCTCTTTTGTTTTTACATTATAACTATAAAAAATTTGTATTTTTGGCCTAGTGGCTTTGTTGAGCTAGATTTCTACTAGATTTAAAAGTGGAAAAGCGAGGGCATTTTCAAAAAAGTTGAAGTTGTTTGTCCGCTAAACAAAGAGTAGGTTTATAGTACATCCTCGAATATGAGTTGAACACATTTCCTACGTCACCAAACATATCATCATAGAAATTTCCCGTTGCTATGTTTCAACTTAAAATAGTCCACTTTTCTTTACTCTTTCTAGCTGAAGCCAATAGTAATACAATGGAAAAATATAATATGAGTCTACTGAAACTAACAATCACATAAGTATCCTTATAAACGCACCTAAAGGGACAGTCCGGTTATAATAGAAGTGAGTAGCGTCATGACGCGGCAGCACAAGCCGAACGGAACTACACAAAATTGGAAGTAATTGCATCAGCTAGGACTTACCACAGGATGAATGATGAAATATTATACAAGTTTAGTGAAACATGTAAATTAGGAACTAACTGTGCGTATGTTCGTGGTGTTCGCATCTCAGCCATTTTTATCATATTTAAGTACTTAGGTATTAAATTCTAGCAACGAAGGATACCACCTTGAGAGCATAACGTAGTTGAAGTATCCAAGATTAAACTTTGAAATCTGTAACATCTATTACCACAATGTGTGTTTTCAACCAATTTTCGAATCAAGGCGTATTCAAATCATTTGGATCTTTGATCATGTCTATTATGATTGTTAAATCTTGAATTTTATCCCACTTTAGTACCTACGTGAATTTTCCTACTCTGCCTGTTAGTTCCTTCCGTATTGCAAGTTCTCTGTCCTTGACACGATCACGCACACATTACAATATAATTTTTATGTTTTCCCTTCGACCGTAATTAGCCACGCCTATCGCTGAGACGATAATGTTATCTCTCGCAGCTTATCTCTGTCTAAACGTATCCTGTCAACCGACAACGACCTGTTATCAGGGTGGCAGAGTTCAGTGCCGCGAACACCCAGATAAACCATATTTATTAGCGGGCTGCTAGCGCTCAGGTGATAATTCATTGTCTTCGCCCCACATATGACTCGCTTCTGTACAATCTCAGTATCAGAATATCTTCTACAAGAAACAAACACACTTGCATGCCTCATTTTAATGATCTCTTTGGATAAAACATCTGAATGTTCAAAAAACATTTACTTTGTTTCATTAAATTATAGTATTTATATTAGGATATCTGTAAAAACAGGTAAATCACTCATCCCGAACAATGAGTTGCAACGACTTGCAATAGTGTGTATCCTACGCCGTTCGTGTTAATTTGGCTGGTTACGACCCTAATAATTATATTAAATCGGATCTTTGAAAGATTGAGTAAAGATAACAAAGGGAAAATTGGAAGATATTTAGATGGAAATGCTGGAAGGGAAAGTAATGCGATGAAACAACGTAAAGCAATAATGAATAACAAAGTGGTTAATCGTGATAAAGGCGTTAGTCAACCGTCTGAGAAATGAAGAAAACAGCGATAACGTGGAGACTCAATCCAAACACAATCGATCACAGTCGGCGCGGTGTACGGCAGGAGCGAGCGCCGCTCCAATGCCTGCAGATAACATGGCGCTACGTCAGATGTTTCCTCTGAGCTAATACTGGGTAGTCATTACATCACCGGCCAAAGCAAGTTCAAGGTCAATTAATACAACATTACATCAAGAAAGTAACCATTTGAAATATCCCGACGAAAGTTGAAGACCATGAACGTGTCGTCTATTTGATAATTTTAATAATTAGATTTGATAATTTTAATATTAGACATTTTTAATGAATCTACATATGTATATATATTAACACGTGAAGCGAAAACTTTGGACCCCTTTTTAAGAAAATTGCGCGCACGGAGGAGTATGAAATTTGGCACACTTATAG
>DWGJ01002262.1:0-16361 GCA_018246895.1 Aspitha aspitha aspitha | reverse complement strand
CCCGGTCTACTATAGCCTGAGGGGCGCACAAAGCCGAAGTACGACGACTAAAACATGACCTTCATTGAGTGTATGTAAGTACCTTATAATGAATAAAAGAATTTGAATTTGAATGAGAGTATTGAAAAAATGCAACGAATTAAATTCTTGTTTTCCAGCTACATAATACCAGCGGACCTGTTCACGGACCCCGAGGACGGCAGCAACCTCACGTTCACTATGTACGAAGCGGACAACGTCCCTCTCAGCAAGACCTCCTGGGTGCAGTTCATACCGGGAGCGCGAGAAGTTTATGGACTGTAAGTACAAATTATCTCTTCTAGCACTTGGGAGTACATTTACTGATTTACAAAGTTTTTTTTACAGTTATTTAAAAAACAAATATATTTTTTACAAGATTTTTATTAACATGCAATGTTTGTATGTTTTTCCGGTGAGGAATATTGCGACTGAAATTTAGACCAGGTATCTTAAATCGATTGAGCTGAAATTTGGTATATACGCTTATTTTCGCTGCTTTCTGCCTACCCCGCAAGGGACCTGGCGTGACGATATGTATGTATGTATGTATGCTTATTCTGGAGGACAATGCATGCTTAGCTATCTGACGTCATTCTAATTCCAATATGGCGGATCGTGCAAGATGGCGGTGTGGTTAGTTCTTCTGACCTACTACATTATGGGTATTAAATGAAAGGGCTTGCTGAAGAGAATACGAAAATTAATACAACATCGCACTAAATAAAAGCGTGTTTTTATAAAGTGGGGTTTAATAATTTGTATTATTTCGTCAGGCCACTGGAAGCGCACGTGTCTCGCTGGCACTTCATAGTGGAAGCGATGGACAGCGAGGGCCTGGTGGCGCGCGACACACTCTACATCACCGTGCAGCAACACAAGAGCGGGCGAACCATCAACCACCAGTTCGCGATGCAGTTCAAGCTGCTCAAGGACTACTCCAACACCGTCGACTGGCAGATACGGGCGCTGGAGGGGATCGTCAACCTGTTCCGCTACACCGACATGCACCACATCACGGTGCTGAACGCCACGCAGGCCGGCGACGGCTGCGAGCTCGTGTGGACCAACGACACCCTGCCCAAGGACCCGGCGTGCCCCATCGACGACATCAAGCGGCTCATGAAGGTTACCATGCTAGTCGTGTTTAGTAACAACTAGTATAAAACAGTATTTCTCCACTATTTAATGGATGTTATTTTACATATAAACCTTCCTCTTCAATCATTCTATCCATTAAAAAAACCGCATCAAAATCCGTTGCGAAGTTTTAAAGATTTAAGCATACATAGGGACATAGGGATATAGGGACAGAGAAAGCGATTTTGTCTTATACTATGTAGTGATGCTGAATCATGAAATCAGCATTCCTGATAAATGTAGAAAATAAGCGTAGTCTAATTAATTAATATATTGGTAATGGAATTCTATGAGCTTATTTACTGTATTCTTAATTTTTTTATGCTTGCCTTAAATTTACATTGACGCTAAGAATCGACTAGTAGAGAATGCCAATGGGTATAATGTTTGCCCATTGCATAAAACAATAAAAAATAGATACATAACAAGAAATAGTTGCAGCATTGCAGTATTTTAACATTATAACCGTGTGGTGACAGATAATGGAATCGGAGAGCGCGGCGAACGCTCCGTCGGAGGCGCTGGAGCGCGCCATGGCGCCCGAGCTGCGGGTGCGCGGCGTGGCGTGGCGCGGCGCCGGCCGCTGCGCGCCGCCCGCGCCGCCCGCGCCCGCCGCGCGCGACACCTACCCGCCCGTCACGCGCAACCAGGTCGACCACGTCACCGCCTCCGTCGGACACCTGCTCGTCTACAAGGTGCCCGAGGTGAGCGACGGATACACTATGATTCTTTATCTTTTGAAACGTTTCATCTTAAGCAAAACGGAACCCATACCCCCTGACGAATATACCCACGTACATACAGATATTACTTAAATCTATAATAATTTAACGCCATGTCACAAAACATATTCTAAATTCTCGTGCTCGTCACGACGCGACGTCACGGCAAAAGCTGAGTTCAGTCCATTTTGTCGTATTACGAGCAGCACAAATCGTCTCAAGATTTTTGTTTTTGTTTTTGTAGCATTGTTTCTTTTTTTATATTTCTTTAAGGGCTTTTTTTTTGTTTGAGTTTTTTTTTCTACTTTTTTTTGCAATTACCTTAGTTTGTTTTTGTCTCAATTTTAGTTTTTTGTTTTTATTTTGTTTTTTTTTGTATATTATGTGCTGTCCGAACACGATAAATAAAGGTTTCTTTCTTCTTCTTTCTTCGTCACACGAATAAATAATCTTTAGTATCTACCAGACACGGCTGTGTTGACGACGAACTACCGCAGCCGCTAGACCGAGACATCAGTGAATAGGCACTCGCACGCTTCCGCAGGACACGTTCTTCGACCCGGAGGACGGCGGCACGCGCAACCTGGCGCTGACGCTCCGCTACAGCGACCGCTCGGAGCTGCCGCCCGCGCACTGGCTGCAGTTCGACGCGCGCAACCAGGAGTTCTACGGCCTGCCCGCGCCCGCCGACGAGGGCAGCGTGCACTACCAGCTGGTACCCCACACTCACACTCACACTGCCTCGCATGCATTCCTTTACTTATTTCTCTTGAAATATTAACATGTCTCTCATTTAGTCTCCCATGTGAATACATAAATTAATTATTGTCATTGTTAGTCTTCATTGAAGTGGAAACAAATCATATAATCAGAAGAATAAACACCAATTATTACTATACTTATTACATAATATCGATATAGTCAATGAATACATGATCTACATTTTACATGATCTTATAATATTATTCTTAAATAGAATTTTAGACCAGTTGCATATGGGAAACTCTAAAATAAACTGTGACGTCACATCACACCTACAGTATGACGATGTTCGAGACTCCTAAATTAAACTGCATTACAAAAAATTATTCGATTCCAGATCGCGGAAGACTCGAGTAAAAAGAGCGCGTACGACAGTTTGATAGTAGAAGTAGTGAAAGCCCCCACCATCAGACCGACGGTGGAGTTCCAAATGACCATGGACCCGTCGCCCAACCTCATCGACAACACCAACAACAAGCGGAAAGTGGTCGAGAAGCTGGCGGCCCTGTTCGGACAGAAAGAGACAGATAACATCCGCATCCAGAGCATCACAGATCATCCACCTACCATTATATGGTGAGTTTATTCTAACTAGTGAGACAAATTCTGCACAATTGTGAGCGTGAACCTAGAAAGAACAGCTAAATAACATCTATTCAAGACTTCTTTTAAGGAAAATTTACTTCTGAATGTTGAAGTATCATTAATTAATATTCTCGTTACAGGTACAACACAAGCTTGCCAATGGACAGGTGTCCGAAACGGGAGATCGAAGAGTTACGGAAAATGATAATCGTCGACGAGCGAAACCTGAAGGAGAACGTCGACCAGATATTCGACAAAGATTTGAAGGTGATGTCCATCCGCCTCATCCCGCTCGGGCTGTGCGCCGAACAGAACACGAAGACAACGAAGCCGTCGCCACCGGTTCACACCAGCACCAACCCCTCGAATAGAGCCAGCAGCGCCGAGTCCGAGTACTCGGACTATTTGGTGACCTTCATCATCCCGGCCGTGGTTATCGTTTGTATGATACTGGTCGCCGGAGTCATCGCGTGCGTCCTCTACAGGAGGCGGCGTACCGGTAAGTTTTTATCAACATTATTCAAATACTGTCTTAGTCAATTGTCAACATGTTATTTTTTTAGAACAGTCAATGTTTAAATGTATATATTTTATGTTAATAATTTTAAATGAAAATAAACATAATTTAACTTTTGACTATAGGGGGTGACAATTCTTGACAAATAAAAGGTGACTTATTTGTTAAATCTTTATTACTGTAGTGCACCATTTTTTATTTATTTCAATACAGATAATTTTCATATCTTACAATATGAAATCACAAACAAAACAATGTTATTATTCGCTTTACTTCGTATTTGAATTTTATTTAAACTGATTATTTAATTTATGAATTGTATACAAGCGATTGCAGTCTTACTTAATTCAATTGCACTAATTTGCACACGACTAGCGAGCATCTCTGCAAGAACACTGTAGACTGTAACATTGACTTTAATTATTGAAAAAATTCATATAATATTTTTATTTCTATTTTATTTTATTATTACTATGCATAATGTTGGTTTCATGGGAATGTTAATTGGTGGAAAAAATTGGTTTGCCAATATTGTGACAAGTATAGAAGGGCCCGCATTTAGTTCACCTCGCTGCGTGAATGAAAAGTTTAAAGCTACAATGAATTTGTAGGTAAAATGAGCGTGGGCGACGAGGAGGAGCGTCAGGCGTTCCGGTCGAAGGGCATCCCGGTGATCTTCCAAGACGAGCTCGAGGAGCGCGCGGACGCCGAGCCCGTGGACAAGAGCCCCGTGATCATGCGCGAGGAGAAGCCGCCGCTGCTGCCGCCCGCGCCCGAGTACCGCGGCGCCGCCGACGCGCCGTACCGCCCGCCGCCGCCGTTCGCCGCGTCGCGCTCGCCGCCGCGCCCCAAGGCCACGCCCACCTACAGGAAGCCGCCGCCCTACGTGCCGCCCTAAGGACGCGAGCGGCCCGACGCGCGCCTCGACAGCTTTATTTCTTAAATAGATTTTTGTAAGGAAACTAGTCGATTCGTTCGTTTCAGCCTCTCGATTATTTTGGTTTTATTTATTTTACGCGCTTTCGTAATTGGCTTCTGTTACTGTTCTTAGATTTGCGTTCTTTGATTCTTTGAATGCATTTGCGGCGTTAAAATTTATTTTGCATTTAATACAAAAAATATTATGTTTACATAATTAAATTAATAACATAAGTGAACGTTAACGAACCTCATATAATTATAAAGGAATTGTGCACAATTTTTGTGGCTACGAATTTCTTATACGATATAAGTAACTGTCACGAAGTAGTTGTGAAACGTAGGTATAACGCGGTATGAGTATGGTGTTGATGATAAATTAAATCAATTAAGTAAAATCCTGGAGACTTACAATTATATATTGTATTTAGTGTTATTGTTGAAGTAGGGAATGTTACATTAGCTATTAGATTTCAGCGATGTACTACGAATGATGCGCGACAATTTTTTATTCGCTACATAAGTATATAATGATGTCTATAACTATGTATTTTTAACAGATATATTTTTCAAACAAAATGTTCAGGCAACAGTAGGCTCTGGTTAGTTTCATATGGACTTATTCACCAAGACCAAAATAACAGATGGAAGATGCATTTGGCTAAATATGTGCCATGGTTTTGAAAATTGTTATATAAAATAATGTAATTTAAAGTAAACATATCGAAAATGTAACATTTTAGCCTTTAGCGTAGATCTTCCAACACAATGTATCTGAATAGGTAATGTGTGTGTATGTGAATAATTATAGTACTTTGAAGAAACTAAGTGAGGCAGTAAACATTGCAGCTATCTTATGATATCCTCTAGAAAGTTGCTTTCATGCTGTCACTGTCAATGTTGACGTGGGGTTGTTTACAAAATAATATAATTAGCTGGCGTGTATATTATGAATTACAATTGATAATATGTAACGCGTTATACAATTTAATTTAGATTTAGGCTACGAATAGATATTTTTAAAATTAAAATATCATTTTGTACTTGGCTAACTATTACCATAGGTGTAAGGATAACAAATTGTGTAACTGATAGGGACTACTGAACGAAATGAGCTATAAACGTAACTCTTTCCTTTGGATGTATTTTTTTCTACTTTATACTCATTTAGAATTTTGCATTTATAGATCTTTTTAGCGTTATACAATTTTATAGTCCGGCTAAAGTTTTTAATTTAATTATATTTTATTTCCTGATAGTTGTACTTAACGATGTCCACGAAGAACCGAACCATTTATATTATTTAATAGGATTATCAATGGCGACTTTTCGTTTGAACACCTCTCATTAAAACGCACATAATTTATGTATGTAATTGATGAGTTTTCTTTTCTAATTTAATAAAATGGTATAGAACATGTGTGTTTTATTTATTATTTTCAATATTACAAGAAATAAACATTCAACGCATTACATAAGTAAAAAGATTCACATTCATAAAAATGGATCTTGTTAAACTTTATCGTCACAAAAATTCAAACCAAAAAATTTCTGGCACTCTAATTTTAAGCAAAGCGTTTGATACACTCACTGGCACGGAAACTTAGCGAAGTATAAAATTTGTGATAACTTCAGTTTTTTTTAAGTTTATGCTGCAAATGTACGCTAATTTTGATCGTTGTTCATCCAATTAACGTCTTTAATCATTTTTACTCATAAATAATGGTTTTAAAGTTTATAATGAAGTTGAAACGCAAAATCACATTTACACAAAATTAAACACTGCAGTTTTGAGCACTAGTAATTAAAAACTGTTTGATCTTTGATAACATCTTGTACTTTTTAATATCGCGTGTTTCCTCCTCTAGCCCTTATGACGTCTGCATTCGGTCTAGCATGCTTTGAATGACATTTTGATGTTCACTTTCGATAAGTCGCGCCAGGCAGTCAGTGCAGCATCTCGAAGCTGGAAAGGGTTTGTGATGGGTTCAACGTTGTTTTAATTGTCATTTTTAGCTTATCCCAAATGTGCTCTATTGGGTTTAAGTCGTATCATATTACAGTTAGAGCGTATAGCATTGCAGCGAGACCAGTTAGCATGTTCGAGGGCAAATTGAAGTCGAGCTGTTTTATGCTGTGGGAGAAACTGTAGGCCACGAGCTGGTCTTTTTGCTCCTAAATCAACTTCCGCCATACGTCTTCTCACCGTACGCTCACTAAGATTTACATTCCTGGAGTTACATTCCTGGTACCGTTTTAGTGCATATTGCATCGAAGAACGCTGTACATTAAGGATAGTAGTTACTTCACGATGGGTCATCCCTTGTTCGACTAATGCCACTGCTTGTGCTATCTGACTTAATTTAATAATAATAGAATCAAATTAATGTTTCATGTTAAAAAGAAGGATAGTAAAAACGGTGTTGTTTTTTGGTATAGTAAAACCTTCAAAGACTAGATGTTATCCGGCAGAATGTATATTGAAATGGTAGCTTATGAATTTTAAATGACAATGTCACATTGACATGACACACACCTTTGACTTTGATTTGATTGTCATTTTCATATTGATAGTTTCGTTGGAATGTGCAATATTTATGTATATTAAATATTTTTTTGCTTTCTGAAACATAATTGTCAATAATAATGGATGTTATGGATAAAAACGTGACTGTAATCGTCGAACCATGTAATAGACCGCGGGGTAAAAAGTACCGTTTTAATATACGGCAACTACGGCTGTCATTGAAGTACAGGCCTGAAATACTGAAACTTATACTGAAAATGAGGCAGTGTATTCGAGAAAAAAATGTTTTATTGAATAAATTGAAACATCAGATGAAATGCATGGTAATGATAAAAAATTTTAGTTTACTGTATAATTTTATTGTAATTATTGACATTTATTAGATTGCAGATTTGTTCCAATAGTGGAAAATTCGAATGATATCTTATCTTACGATTCGACTGTGCAGTCGAATTACACGGGTTTTGTCTCAGTGTAGCTATAAACAATACCAATTGCCAATATGTTGCTGACTTCGGATTATGTTATTGAAAAATTAGATTATTGTCAAATCTGATACAGTAACATCGATTTTAAACTTATAACTTACTATCTGTATACTCAAAGCTGATTTTTTAGATTATAGATTAACTTTATTACCAACATTAGAATAGGCTGTGTAATTAGATATATATGTATATTGTATGGTAGCAGGAACAACAAACAAGTGAAACATCTTATGCTGTAAAGGACAATTTTGATCTTAATGATTTGAAAGGTAAATTGTTACTGCAAAAGGAAAAACATTTACAAGATAAAGAAAATGAAAAACAAAAAAATTGTACAACACAAACTGACATTCGGTTAATTCAAAAAGACTGTTTGGATAAAGGTACTTCATGTGAGCACACTTTGAAGAATAGCCATACTCAAACAATGACCAATAACAAGGGCATAAATGAAGAAGAATTAAATGCTGAGGAAAATACATTAGAACCTTTAAATGTTAAACAAAATACTTCAGACGAAATATTTAATTCTGTAAATGAGTCTGAACTTGTATCTTGCACTGAAAGATTAGGTTTTCAAGCTAACATTGTTGAAGTTCAAGTTGATACAACTTTGAAAAATGCACACACAGAAATAGAAACCAAAGCAGTGTCTGCACAAACCGAAACTTTATTGAATGCAGATACCATAACCAAAACAATGAATGTGAATTCTAAAAAATGTCATAACTTCCAATGTAGCTTTAAAGATGCTTACACTCAAACTGAGTGTGAAGATAATTGTAACAAAAGTGTTGCTCAATACAAATTAATGAAAGTAACAGAAAAAAAAATATTTGATTGGACAAACACTGACAATGGAGAAGAAGAAAAAAGTATAGCGGAACAAGTAAAAGAAGTTGCACAAAATGCTATGCAACAGTCTGGAATGGTCTATGTGGAGTCTGCAGGGATGTACTATGACTATAAAACTGGGTACTATTACAATTCCGTGAGTCCACATTTAAATTGGCCATATATATACTCAAAATCCCTTCTAGTATTTATTGCAAATAAAATAATTTATGGTATTTTTAGATTGTTTTAAATGCTTACAAAATAGTTTCTTTCCTTTTACGTGAAATGTATACAAAATTATTAAATTATTTGTCTGATATTTTTTTTGAAGTTAGGGACTCGGTGATCACACCTCATCTAATATACCTATACCATAAGGTATAATAATTATTATCATTTGTATAATAATTTCAGGAATTGGGCCTCTACTATCACACTGATACAGGATGCTACTATTACTATTCAGATGAACAAAAGACATTTGTCTTCCATTCCTATGCTGATAGAAGTTCTGAAACTCAAATAAAACCTGAAAAGTATATTAGGAAAGCTAAAAAACATAAAAAGGTAAACAAATCAAGCTGTAATACAAATACACCGAGCAACTCATTGGATGATTTTCGAATATAACAACAAATATACTATATTACTTACGTTCTCATTTCAGGCAAAGAGATTAGATGACATGGAAAACCTGACGAAAAACTTCTCTCAGGTTTCAATCCGAGGCCCAGCTGCCTTAGGTAAATAAAATTATCCGAAGTATCTTCAATAAACCAAAGTGGCCAATGTTATATTACAGGATGAAGATGATGGAGTCCCAAGCAAACAGAAGAGGAAGAAGATGAACAGTCCTAAGAGCAGTGTTCAAGCAAGAAAAGGTGATCCAAAGAAAACAGACACCAACATAATAGATAAGAATGATAAAGAAGATGGTAAAGGAGAGGCATTAGAAAACAAAGATGGCAGGGAAGAAATTCATGAATTAGAAGATGGAGAATGCAGTGACACGGCGAGTGAAAAATCTGACAGTTCAAGTGATGAAGCCGATCTTAGCACACCAACTGCTAGTGAAGATGGTAAATTAAGAATTGAAAACAAAAACTTTACCAAGCCTAAACACAGAACTACAGCTAGCAACATGCAGCTTACAACTACTGCTAGAAAAAAAAGTACACCTAGGAGCTTCGTTTATTGCAGTTAACTATGAGCGATGACAGCCACTTTACATTAGGTAGTCTGTGGCTTGGTTGCTCTGCTTTTTACTACTAAAAACAATATTCAGGAAATAATTGGTAGGGTAGAGCTTGAATTTTCAGCTATCTGACACATTTTAATTTGTTTTCATAATCTAAAACAGTTTAGTGTAATGTATATGGTTGTCAAGAAGGATTTCCTCTAGCTGTGCTTTAATTGTCTTGTCTCATATTTCCAATTTAAAACTCTAATCTATCTAAAAAATAAACCTCATATTGTGTTTCTTTATTGTACCCATTATGTATAAAAACTATTTTAAACTATTAGATGTGATTAATATAGTTCATATAAAAAGCGACATCAAGGCAGATACAATTTAGAATTATAATATATGCCCTCATATTTACCGTTACTAGTGCAAAAGTATTGTGCATGTAATAAAAAATATTCCTTGCAGAATCTGTGGCTAAACATCATCCGCCATGCATGAGGGTAGTGGTGCGCGAAACAAACTTACCAAAGTTGAAAGTGGGCAGTTTGTTCCTAGTCACTAAAGATGGCGGCACTGTTGGCAGAGAAGGAGAAAACCACGCGATATTGCTTAAGGATGTTAATGTTTCAAAGGTAATCATTAAATATACTTATTTGTTGAATATACTTTACATTTTACATTAATTAAAGATTTATGATAGCAATACATGTTATTAAGCATTTTTTGTTATTGTATAATCCCGTCGAATCATTTAAGTCTGTTTTTGTTGTCCACAGAATCATTTGGATATTAAATTCGATACCGATAAGCGTATTTACACAGCTATCGATTTGGGCTCCAAAAATGGCACCATACTCAATGGTGTTAGGATGTCACATAGCCAAGAACTCAGTCAACCTATGGAGGTAAATACTTTTTTCAATTACGATCCTTATGTGTCAAATTTAAAATATTTTTTCGGAAATTAAATAAAGTTTTGTATTGAACTAAACATTTTTTGTCATTTAGAAGCAATTTTAAACAGAAATGTAGCGCTACATTTTCAACCTGTATATTATAATTGAACTATTTTTCGTGTGGACTTGATTTTAACGCCATAGTATAGAAAAAGGAGTTTTCAATAAATAAGTGTAAAGAAATTTTCTTGTTTAAAATATATGTAACTAATTTTGTAGGTGGTCCATGGAAGCACTTTACAAGTGGGGGAGACGAAACTGCTATGTCACATCCATGCCGGAAATGATACCTGCGGCCACTGTGAACCGGGCCTTATCATGGAAGGTGAGAGAGAGAGACAGATGGACATTTTCAATCACCACTTAGCTGAGATAGAAACAAACTTACATACTTATAGTTCTATGCTTGGATTTTTAGTATCATTTATGTTATAAAGAATTCAAATAAACAGCCATATACCTAAAACTATATGTACCTAAATAACAAACCTGTAACTTAATTACTTGAACAAGTAATTGCATTTGTAACAAATCTGTTATATCTGTATGTTTGTTAAAATATATTATATTGACCATATTCGCTAACACGGTAATATGTTCCTTATAGCTGAGGAGAAAGAGAAGAAAGTCGCGTACACGCGTACGTGCAACGTTCAAGTCCAACACCAGCTGGAACTGGCCCGCTTGAAGAACAAGTACGCCGCCAAACCGCTCGAGATAGAGGAAACCGCCTACAATGACAGAGCGCAAGCGAGAAGGGAGCAAGTGGGCTCCTCGCACCACTCGGAGAAAACGCAGAGAAGCGATTTGGATACGTGAGTGTTTAGCCACATTTACTGTATTATGTTTCAATATTGGTACAAGAGAAAATATGTTTTTTTTGTATGTATTCTCTGACTTCTCTGAAAAAAATTCTCTGACTCAGATAATTTAAGACTCCTTATCGAAGAAGATAGTAATGTGGGTTGGTTTTTTTAATGTGTTACTTTACTATCAATTTTAATATATACGTATTAAATAAGTCTTATAATATAAAAATACATATCAATTTGCTAACAGATGCATACCAGCCGATAACAAGGGATTCAAGTTGCTGGAAAAAATGGGCTGGTCGAAAGGCGAAGGACTCGGCAAGGGGAGCCAAGGCGACACAGAGCCCGTGAGTAATATGATCCTTATCATAACTATGAAACCGGATTTTTGTAAAAGCTTTATTATCCAACGCCTTAACACAGGAATAGGTTTGAGGTGATTATAAACAACGATCACTTCAACCGTTGGAAACTATTTGATGGTAAATTTGCTAACTCCTCGGGCATGTTTTCAAGGGAATGTTATAATTAAGTTTGAATTTGAAATTTGACCAACTGTTAGGTTTAATGACGATTATTATTTATATTATATAGTTATTTCGATCCCAGAGGCGCAAATCATTAGACCTGCAGGCCAGTTAACCGTACATATATGCCAGCCCTATTTGCCTGTTGTATACTCTTCACTTCGTATAATGTAAATTTCAAACATAAACAGACATTTCATATGCATTTCTGTGCAATTGTCTTCATTCGTTTCGCGTACAATATGTACTGTACATGAAGCTAATAAATAAAATTGCACTCACAATAAAAACGTCTGAATGCCAATTTTAAGCGGGCAATTATCCGCAGATTCATGATAATGTCTGTCTGTACGTTTATATTTTAATACAATAAACTCGTTAACAGCGTCACCGTTGAAATACCCTAATCGTTAAACATTTTAATGTATGCACATTTCATTTTGTTCGTAAGACCATCGTTTAAATGAGGTTATTTCCATAAGAGCTGGATTTTTGACGAAATTTATTTGACGAGTATATAGGTTTGTGCGACCTTCATGAAATGAGGTTTTAGAGGTTGATGTGTTTGTTATGTAATACGGAAGAAAACAGAATCACACTTTGAAAGTTACTCACTACATGATACCACTGAAATTCTTGGTGCTACATTTTTTTTATGAACGAATGTCATCAAGTCTAATTGTTTTATAAGTATCTCAATTATTTCGTATTTTGCATGGATCCCTAAAAGGCGATATTCCTTTTTAGTTTTATGTAATAACTGGTGGGCTGTAGGTCAGGCGGGCGCGGTCTACCTGCCCATTTAAAACAATTTGCATACTCATCGTTTTTTCGACAAATTTCGCATTAGGCGCGTCCAAATGATGGTCCGTCATTAACTTGTATTCAGACGGAGAGATGGGTTTTCGTGGATTTGTTAAAATGTACCCCGGCTTGGTTGCTCGAGATTATTTTATACTTAATGATAACATCGCATATCATTCAAAATATTTTATTCGACACTAATGATTTTATATGTTGCTAATAAAACAAATTCCAACCTAATCGACAATCTAACCACACTTTTCGTAAGCTATTCCCACCATGGCTCCACTGAAAGGTTCTTCGTTGATTTCATAGTAAATACATTATGTAATATTTTCAGAAAAGTGACCAGTTTCTATAATGCTCATTATACTTTATTATCTCGACCAGTTCTTCATTAGTTTATTTGAATGTTCAGAAATATTATAGTATTGTTTTTGTTTCACACCCATTGTCGAGTTAAATACAAATGACAGGCCCTCATTTGTCTTTGTGTCTCAATTGTGATCTCAGAAACGAAAATTATACCTACATAAGTATTGTGTTTACGTTGATTTTTATTTTTCCCAAATGCATGTTGGTATTTAGCTGGTAGACGTTTGCCATTAATCATTCATATGAGGATTACGGTTAATGAGACCTTTTGGATTCATGTAGGGGTCTCCTGCACAAATCAAGGTATGCATCTCGCTATATTCCAAGTACTTTAATGTTTTCTGATAGAATCTCGTTGTAGCTACGTGCTGTGCCTTCTTCATACATTGACCTTTAATTTTCCCTTTAAACGGAGACGAATAAAAAATTCAATTTACATATATGTAGCGTAAAATTACCTGCAAGGTTATACATATATTTTATTATTAGCACTGACGCGGTTGCAGGTTGCAAGCGATGGACCTACTTACTTGGTTTCTGGTTTTGGGGGACATTTTAAGAATGCTTTTCCTGATGTTAATGCAAGGTATCAGCTCTTAAGTTTCGTCGGAACCTTAACGGCAATTTCCACACTTCCGTCAAATGGACTAGCTACGAAATCGTATCTCATACTGTAAGCCCTAAGGCGACTTGGAGAAATATACTTCAAAATCTGCAATATACATACATTGCTATTGGCAAATAATTTACTTTTCATCTAACGGTGTCGAAATGTAAATGTCACTTTGTATTAAATTGTCGTAATCCGCAAGATCATCAATCAACTAGTACCTAATAGCACTCGAGAATCCAAGGACCTTACAATCACCTCTATCGCATCTATTTGCATCTTGTATTATAAACATTTGAGTTTAGTGCCTTAATTTATGATCGTAGTCTAAATATTAAGTAGCTCTGGCTTCTATAGGACCCGGTTAATTGATTTTAGTAGTTCATCGCGAAGTTAAAAATTCCTAAGTCGTTTTATCAAAAAACACATACTTGTATGGAGGGCGCGGTAAGGTCGACCATCTCGGATGTTGCCGTCAGATAACTAGATTAGAACTCGTCGGAGCCATGAAAGGCCATTTAAAAACATTCATCTGATTACTTGGCCAGGGCAGCCGCAGACGGCAGAAAGATCCGTGCTCAGTGGGACGTTAAAAGCAGTACACCTATTCTCTATATTCTGCTTGTTCATTAGACATTTGTATCTTTAAATCGATTGCGAGTCTGTCCAGATCATAAGTCGACCCTAATCGGCATTGACTTTCAGGAATTTGATGGGAAAATAATAGTTCATATGAACTAGTTTATATAATCGTCACCTACAACCTTGAGTGTACCTTAGTACGAGTATGTACATATTTAGAAATTTGTATACGCATGTACCCTCAGATGTCTAGTCACCGTAGTACAGGATGGTATTGCTTAGTTTCAGGTCAAAAGGCGCGAATATGCGAGTTGTCCCAAGATAGTTGATATTATTATTATACCAATTTGTGACTATGATTCTATGCAACCCACAACCGAGGAAACACATTGAAATGTCATTTCTGCCGCCTATTATTATCCTTGCGTGTAATGGGGTTACCGTTAGGCGCCCAAGCAATTTAGTCATTTGTCGTGTGTCAGCTGTAGGCCGGTCTGTCACGCTGGCAACTATGTTTCTAAGCTGTGCTAGTGTTTCCACGAGTTGGAACTTACCGCGTAGAAGTTTACTTTGAATTAATAATATCGGCATAATGTAACTGCTTACATTTGCATAAGGTGATTGATGTATTAAATTTGGCTAGGATTCACTTGAAGAAATGTACCTTAGTACATACTTGTACTTTTGTTTCTTCTTAAGCAGCTTGCATTGTTATGGTCGTTTAACAGGTATGCTTTACATACATCTACTACTGTAGGTGGCTATTCAATTCCATAGGACTAGCATTTCTGAGTGATATCAGGTGAATAGTCTAGATTCTTTGAACTGAATTTATGGTAATCGTAAGCAAAGCCCTTGTTCCGCACACAATATTTCATCGCGCAACGAGCTCTAAGTTTCATTATACTCGGACGTCATTAACTTGCCCACTCGCATCAATTACTCGTCCTTTCCATTATAGTTGCAAATTATACGAACGGACACAACACGATTAATAAAACAATGACGAAAACGAACATGAAACGATGACTACGTTCATACATGCATTGGTGTCCTATACATATGCATTGAAAAGCGTATTACATCTGTATATAGATATGTTTTGGAATTATATGTCAATGGGTTCAATTCATTTTCAATACACTTCTCTTTTTTGGGTAATAAAAATAAGGACTCCGCGTCTTTAATTCGTAAACTCTTATACAGAATAGAGCGGAGAATTCCTAGAAGCATTATGATTCTATGTTGACATCATAGAAATTGTGCAATATTAATATGAATGAAATAGATTTTGATTAATTACGGCTGTTGTTACGAGTCCGATTTGTATAAATGACTATTGAAACACTCTGTACCTATTTTAATTAAAACTAGTTACAATTATGTTTTTGTAAACTCGTTTTTCTTGATCTTATTCACGTAGATATCTAGCACTTCATTAATAACTGGCTAACGAAATAGATCTATAAGCGGCGTACTTGTTTTCATCGTGACTGTGACGAAATTAAAAAAAAAACTGAAATATAAAAGCTGTTTATATTTATAATATTCATAACAAATATGAAACAAGAATGCCATAGTATAAAAAACACCCTTTTCCTAGGTCCTAATGGTCAATCAGATGAAATAAATCCAATAAAACTGCAATTATTTTTGCTTATATTTTTTGATATGTATCTGTTCAATCATTGCTATTATTTACTATTACATGTAGCAAACTGGCATGAGCATTATCCAGTGCTTAGCCGAGATTATCTTGTCGTCCGGACGACCGCCAGACGACATTAAAGACCAGGATATTTTTAATATTCCCTGCTTTACTTCAGCATGTGGCAGCACTGCTTCTTTGCAGTACATACAAATATAACGATTATTGAACTCTTATGATTGATACCTTTAGATATACCTAATATGTATTACTAGTGGTCGCCTGCTGGTCGAAATTCGACCATAATAAAAAATAATTCTTTGACATTTCTTTGGACTTTTTGT
>DWGJ01002261.1:0-16363 GCA_018246895.1 Aspitha aspitha aspitha | reverse complement strand
ATAGATACTCGTAACGAAGCTCGTATTCTGGTCCCGAGTTAAATCGACGAGAACTAAAGTTACTATTGCTACGTCAAAAATGATAGTCCATTGATGTCGTATCGACCGTACTGCAAAAATAATGACGATACAAACATAACCAAAGAAACAAAACACTGGTAATAAATATATAAAATAAATAAATTAAGTGTATCAATAATTCAGAACAGCTGAATGAAAAAGGACTCAGTATCACTATCGTCAACCGCAGACTCGCATGAATAGAGTAAAGAAAGAAAGATTTTATTTTACTTTAAATTGAACTCTTAACGCAGCGGTAGCTTAACATAAAGAAATATTTAATTTAGTTTACAACATTTTTAACCAGTTCTGATTGTTTATTAGTGATTAAACACCATTAATCTACAAAGTGGCGAAATTTGTGCAACTTCGTCTAAATAAGAAAGAGTTAGAGAAAATTATTCGTATGTATCATGTGCAAAAACCTCGTGGTATAATTAAAAATGTACAGAAAGGGTAACCGACCGACGTCCAAGGTGGGATATACTCGTATTTTTGTGCTATCCACGTCGTTTACTGTTCTTTTCGGTTTAAAATTCTGAATCAACATCGGTATGCTCTTAATGACTACGTTTAATATACTCGATGTTGAATATGAACAATCTAAGAACCATCAGTGTCACTAATATTATTCTGACAGGTCGTAAGACATAAGTGTCGGCGTCCATTTGTATCTGAGAACCACGTAGTGTTTGGACACGATCGGATATTACATTTGCTAACCTATTTGTACCCGTCGCTCGCGCTGGTCGCACGATGATCATTATCCATGTCCGACCCGTCTCCAGGGACACCCTCAGGAATTCCTGTCCCTCACTCGAACGCTATTGATTCCCTTTATGTTCTCTTTAAAATACGACCCGATAATAGATGTTATTTGAAAGCGAAGGGTTTGCCAATTTTTTACATGGACAGCTGGGACGCGCAAATTAGATTTAGACTTTAGAGCTCGGGACATTTAAAAATAGAGGAATCCTCAGTCTGAGAATTCGTGTTTGGAGTATCCGAAAAAAAAAATCACATTGAATAATCAAACGATAAATATATTTTGCATAATATGATTTCATGCACAAATTAGTTAGCTTTTACTATTAATATTTCATAATTCAATATATAATTTAATAACTTAATTATTATTGAGTTCATAATTCAGAATTTATGCCACAGTTGCAAGTATTTAGGTTCCATTCAGAAACATAATTATATATAAATTTTGGTAACATAGTTATAATATAAAGTTTGGTGCATGTACCAAGTTGAACTTATACGGAAGTTGGCATACACAGTTTGTATAGTACGGTAATTTTAATTATTAATAAACATTTATCATACAAAGAGGCTCGTTAGAAAAATATAGTCCGAGAAACAGCAGCGGAGAGCATTGAAATAGAAATGGGGGTGTAATGTATCTTTACCCCATTGCCGGTTCCTTTGTGGAAGGGTGCGAGGCCGGTAACGAGCATTACCCACTTGTAGGGTACCCCTACACGACCGTACATGCTTTATTATTTACGACCTTCGCCCTTTCTGTATGTTTTGAGCTAAGATTTTATTGCTACGCTATTCATGAGCTAAATCCGCTGAATCACAGTTGAATACGAGAGTGGTTTGACGACCGTCTGGATCCGTCTGCAAGGGTAGCGGGCGTACTCATCATGTTCTCTGTTTCATGCCGACATTGTTCGTTACGCCTATAATGTCAATTTAAAATAATCAATTTCAATTTAGAAACTAGCGTTTGTTTGTATAAAAGAGTACAATTGACATAACTAATAACAGAACTTTAGCTGTTATCATTCATGAATTTTGAATGACAAAAAGGCTTCTTCTTCTCCTGGCTTCAATCTGACTTGGTAATGACTTTTATCACAATTGGCCCAAAGGTTTGCTCGTGAAAGAGTAACAGAAAAAAAACATACACAGCTTTTTTCATATTTATAGTATTAGTGTTTATGTTTAGCTTGGATAGAAATTCGAGTATAATATGGGAGCTGTTCTGGTTATAATTATCTATTGCAATGCATACCTTTACCATATTGTCAAATCTTTCGTAAAGCTGGTCTTCTTTTGAAAATCAGTAGCATACAAGTTAAATCTTGTGAGAGTTGAATAGTAATGTGACTCTGTTTCTGCCACAGCATGAAAGGAATGCTACATAGTGGATAGGAGCTTAAGTTTTTATCTTCGCATGTTAAACGCAGAATGGAGGGTCCTACGATCTTAACTACAATCTTCTATGTTTTGGATAAAACAATTCTAGGTATGAAATACACAATATATTTTGATATCCACAATACATTTAGATATTTTTTAAGTAGCTGTCAAAGTTACACTGATATTACAACAAACAAATTTAATTCATGTATCGTATTGGCAATAATACTTGGATATCGTAGCGTCCTCTTCCCCGCGGCGCACGCATATGAATAGGCTGTAACTAGTGTAACCAAATGATTTCCGGTTCTTAGATGTGTCTCATCAGCAAAGGGGTTTTTATTCGAAACATTAACATTTTTTTTTCTAGTGTAAAATAGTTACGTTAAAATAGTTAAGTCTAACTACGACCTTACCTTATGATAAAATAAAATAAAATAGTTCATAAGCCTTAAGAGGCCATTTTAAAGATCTTGCAAACATCGGGAGGTATTGCTTAGCGGTTAGCGAGTCGATAGATAACAGGCGGGGTCACTGATGGTAAAGTGACTTCAGGTTAAAAGAATATTGTCTTTACAGTGGAACGCAGCGACAAAACGATAAAACTTTGTTTGTTTGATTGAATGAATTGGAATAAAAACAAATAATCCCATTTATTTCAAACAGTGTAGCCACCGTAGTTGTAACATGTTTGCGAAACGCGATATGTCGATCGGATGTTAAACTTAATTTCTACAAGGGGTGAGCCCCAACATGTCTTTTACTGCCTTTCACCGTGTTCGCTTTGATTCGTATCGGGAGAACCTTTTGTGGAAACCTCGCGGAACTATCTTTGCGTTATAGATGATATTATCTAAATTGAATGGCTTATAACGATGCAACGTTTAACCTAAATGTGTTTTGAATATTTTCATACATACGAACCATTGTTTTATACTTTTAGCCTAAATACTGTGTATTGTTTTGACTGCTATTTAGAAATTTATAATAAAACTCGGATAACTATACCTACCTACAACATGTTAAAAATCATCATCGGTATTTAAAACATGACGTCATTACTAAAAAGCAAAGTACCTCCATGTCACAGATCACAGAGTCATGTATGTAAATATACATTTACAATATTCAATCCGAGTGATTTGTTGAACTTGCCCCTTTGTTTGATTGTGCGTTCTTGTACCGGAAGTTGCTTTGATGCCGCATTCGACTGTAAATAGCGGCAATTTGTCAAGAAGCCAAACGACGACTATCTATAGAAAATGTTACGTTTATAATAATAATAATAATAATGAAATAATAGTAAGATGTATCATTGAACGAAAAATTGTATAAAAGAAGCAATTACACGTGATTTAGATGTTGAAACGATTGCTTAAGCCATGTCCGTTTGTTCGCTTAAAAGTATTCCATCGATTTTAACATTGTTGATCAACATCAGTCAATTAATCGATCACTATAAAAGAACTATTGACAAGCACTTTTAATTCCTCGTTTAATCATATAGAAAAGACCTCAAAATACTTTATACGCTATTGCAATCCTATCCTGCGATATAAGTCAATAGCGAGTATTACAGAGTCTTGTATACAATGAGCACGTAAGATATTTGGTGCGCTTGATTTGTTCTCGCTCCCTTGTCTGATTGTGCGTGGATCGCGGCCTCGCTTTGTGCAGTTCCATTGATGATAAAGAACACTGGTATGTGACGTGACGAATGTCACTGTTCAGTTCTTTGATATAGTTCCAATGAAAATTAACTTTATTACTTCACTTAATCATTTCTGAACTTATATTTAGGTATGTATATGTACATATTTATGTTATGGTTGTAGGTATACCCGAACTAAGCAATGCGTGCGTTCCGTATAAAGGCGATAATAGGTACTTGCTACTTGGCTGACTTAATCATAACATAATTTCTTTTTCAGATATCATATAGCAGAATGATTTCGTTGAAAGCGCGATTTCGCATGGAAAAAAGTATAACAACATTCAGAATTCGATGGATTGTTCTCGAAAGAGCCATGTGACGGTTGGAGCATAGAATGTTTGGTGGACGGTGAGGTGTGTTAGACTATTTGCTAATGTAATAAAGTATAAAATATCGATACATATGAATGTGAAGTAACGAACTGATTCGTATGGACGATGCATTTATCGAGTGAAGTGAGTTCAACGACAAATGGACTGGGCCATGAGGCACCATCTTCTAGTTATGGAAGCAGTTTAACCACCCAGCCACTGACGGCTGAGCTGCTAGCCGAGAGGACACTGGAAGGATTGCTGGCCGATCATCCCGGGGAGCTTGTGAAGACTGGCAGTCCGCATGTTGTGAGTTTTAATTAACTAAGATTCGTAATAAGGTGATGGATTTTGCTGATAGTTTTAAAATCATATTACTGTCTCATAAATATTTTTTCCTTGTTATTTTATCATTTTATACCTGTATTTACATGTAATAGAAGTAGCAAGCACAAGATATATGTATACTGTATCACAAGTATACATACTATAGATACATCACTATACGTACTGTAGATCAGGCAATATACCTCTTTTTGGTTTAAGTTGTAAAAAGTGGAAAACTAAAAAACATTTTCGATATTTTTTATTGTTTGATGAAGTACATAATAACGCGCTTCACTAATGTTACGACCAAGATCGCGTTATAAATAGATAATAAAAATGTTGGATATGTCTGTTGGAGTAGGTGCATGGTTTTCATGGCGATAGAGTTAGAACGACTGCTTATAGCATATCTGCCCACTTCGCCCTTTAAACTGGAAGTTAAAGGTCGATTAAACATGAGTATGGCAAAAATAGACCTAGTGTGGGTTACCCTAGGACTGCTTGGGGAGTACATAAACTTCGTTTCACCTTTTATATTCGCTTTAGAAGGAAAAAGGTGACGTAATTAAATAAGAATTAAAAATTTCAGGTGTGTACAGTGCTGCCCCCACATTGGCGGTCGAACAAAACACTTCCCGTGGCGTTCAAAGTGGTGGCTCTCGGGGACGTGGGCGACGGCACGCTGGTCACGGTGCGGGCGGGGAACGACGAGAACTGCTCCGCGGAACTCAGGAACTGTACTGCTGTGATGAAGAATCAGGTCGCGAAGTTCAATGACCTCAGATTCGTTGGAAGAAGTGGACGAGGTTAGATTATTCCCACTATTTCATTTTTTGGACACTTCTTGCTAACAAGGCGGTGGTATATGCTCTAAGAGCCACTTAGTATTGGAGCGAAACCAAAGCCCGATAAGGTAACGTAAAAGGCCATTTAGACGTAAATAGGGAATTTTTATGTAAAAAGCAATAGACCAGGCAGCAGTCACGAGTGACTCGTACGTTGTCTAATATGTACCTAATTATATATGTTACGAGTACAGTTGATCGATCGCCTAAGTATACAGGCCTTGTGTATCTGGTTCTTAGCGGATCAATTACCCCCATTGACTTAATATTCCAACAAAGAGAAGACCTGTTGAAATATTCAATAGCCAAGGCGCTCGGGGCTTTGTTTTTGAGTGCCCGCCCAAGGGAGAGGGGGTTTTTTATGAGTTGACGTCTACATTATCGTAAATATTCAGATATATGTGTCTATATATTTCTGAATACTTACGTGAAAATATTTTTTTCGTGGAATATTGTTGCTTTCCGAAGCAACATTGTTTATTAAAACTACTTTCAGAAGTACCTCGGTGTTGTTGTCTGCCATTTGACAATTTTAGTGTATCCATATTAGCTGTACTGGCTGCTTCTCAGAAATATATTCAAAGTGGAAATTCTGCGATTACTTCAACATTTCTTAAGTAAACATATTTATACATACATATATGTACGAATTATCTTGTGTGATAGAAGATATAGTAGTTAGGAATAAGAGAGGGATGCCTTAATTGTTTGGCGCATATTGTTATTGAACATCTTTAGTACCTGTCTACCTTTACGGGAAATACGTGTGACTGTGTGTATGTTATACCTTTGTATTTAGGTACATGTCGCGTTTGAACTAACCTGCCCCAACCTAAAAACACTTGTCTTTAATCTAACCGATTAGTGTTAACTCTTCGGGTAAGCTATTCTGTTCCTACAAGTCTTTAAAATAAAGATGTGTTTTGTATCAAACTCAATGGTCAGCTGCGTTTAGCCAAGTCGCGACGTCTGCACTTGTGGCGATTCCGAACATAAGTGGCGATTAGTGGCCGATTACACTCGTACTTAACTGTATCGGTAATACTTGACGCAATAATAATAATAAAACAATACAAATGCCGATAATAATAAAACTAAAAATTATAATACACTAGCGGCCCGCCCCGCCTACGCACGGGTATAAAATATATAGCGTATGTCACTCACTGAAAAAATGACCAAAATCGATCCAGTAGTTTTAATTTATTAATTACTGCCCGTGGCCCGCACGCGTTAATTTTGGAGTAAAACAATTCCCCTTTTCCTATACCATGATTATTTTACATCTTCAATCTCTCTATCTAAAAAACCGCATCAAAATCCGTTGCGTAGTTCTAAAGATTTATTAAGCATACATAGGGATATAGGGACAGAGAAAGCGACTTTGTTTTATACTATGTAGTGATACACAGCTAAACAAATCTATATATATTGTGAAACTACATATTTAAAGATTTTACTTTGAACTACCCAACTTCCTCCCGTACCAGGAAAACAGAACAGTGAAAATGTAGTCTACAGAATTAGCGACGCGAATGTAATGTAATTTGAAGGTTTCCAATTATTATAATTTTATTTCTCATTTGTTGTAAATGTCGTTTTTTTAACTTTGAACATTATCAAAAACAGGAAATGTAAACCGTGGTATCTAAGACTAGGTAAGGCTTTTTTGCTACGTCGATTAATGCAGAAACAGGGCACTTATAGTACTTCGTAATTAAGGCCCTTCTTACCAACCACCGAGTGTCACTGTACACTTACTTTATAACCCCTTTTACCTACCATACTGCACATCTATTTGCATAATTTAAATTGTTTTGATCATTTGAAGTCATTTTCTTCATGTCATCTAGCTGACATAAATACAAAGTACGTAGGTACTTCGTTCGCCTAATGGATAGTGAATCTGACTGCTTAACAGGTTCGATTCTCGATCTGGATAAATATTTTTATGATGTCTGTTATTTTTTGTTCTTTATCTGTGTGTAAAGTTATGTATATAAGTGGGATCTTTAGTAGTTTATAGGAATTTGCTTATCGTAATACAGGTTCTATATAATTTTCGAAGCGGTTTCAAGATATTGATAAATAGCCGAAACTACACCGTTTGGCGGAATGCTATTGAATACGTAATGTATTACAAAAGTAACTTTGACGTAAAGGGTATTACGCGCATCTATTTCAATACACACAAACAAGGATGTACAAAGCATGTAAATCTTAAAGGTTTGGGGTTGGGAACGAAGTGAACATCTTAACCATAGAACTAATTAAAAATAGACGTGTTAATTAATTGCATCGATTTTACTTGCGATTGGCACACAACGAGGAAAATATTACTGTATCAATTACAGGATTCGTATGAGGATGTTGGAGGCTTAAGATGTTTGATTTTTTGATTTGCTTGCTTCTGAAACTCACATTGGATGACAATGAATTACATTGAATTGCAATGCGAGTTCTAAATGAATTTGCTAAAATTTCAAGTACAATTTACAATGTAAAAACATATTGTTACAAACACTCATAAATATATCAGTAAAGTAGGCTGTGAAAGAAACATATAACTTAAACATTCTGATCCATGTTTGTTTGTTTTTAATTATTCTGAGGCAGAAACGCGCCATTTCTACATGACACTATCCGCGCGTTCTGTGATCTGAACTGTAAACTCATGTCGTGTCTCATATTCAAATAGCGTAGGGGCTAACGAACTGAGCGAGGAGGGAACTCTTGTAAGAATATCAACACACTACAAAACTGTATAGGGGCGTGCTCGCAGTAAGTAACGTTCGCTCATGATTAATTTGTTGAAGACACTGTGATAGCCATTGGTGGTCAGTTAAAATGGGTTATACTTAGTCAATACATATTGGATTCTCAATCAACTAGGACGTAAAAGGTTGGTTGATTTGACAGTAAAACAATGAGATTAGGATTCGATTCCGTCTTTAAAACAGCAATGAGGTAGGTATTCCTCATTAACATTTCCTTAAACCAAGAAAAGCTCTCGACCAGCAGGTATGCGGAAAAACCAATATAGCACTGAATGGCGGGAAAGTGGAAAAGAAGTTAAGAGGTGTCTATTTGTCACGTTCCTTCCTGAATAATGCTCTGCTTTCCAATTAAGGGTAAGCGCTCTCTTTGTTTATCTTAAATTGCGAGAAAATCTCACTCAAATTATCGAGCTAAAGGACGAAGGGGAGACTGGTGCCCCGCGGAACATAACTTTTGTTTCGGGATAAAAAGTTGCCTATCTGATGTTGACGGACGGGCGTGGGGAATTTTTAATAAGCGAAAAATTTAATGAGGGAATCTACCGTTTTATTCTTCTGTCAGCTGTATGGATCTTGAAGTGAGCAGTGCTTACCAAGTGATTCATTAATTGACGGTTTGAAGGCATTCCTTTGTCTGATTATTTGTAGTTATGTTATACATATTCCTATATAGATTGTCGATATAGCATATTTATGGAATCTTTTAATCTAAAATTGAAAGACGATTGAAAGGCGACGTAAAATTTTAATTGTAAATGAGGAATCATTGCAATACAGGTGTGTAAACCTGTATATCGTTTACATATATAAAGCATTTATGAGATATAAATAAAATTGAAAAATCATGAACATTATCTTTGTAGTGTTGTGGGTGTAAAGTGGAATTCTTTACGTAGGTACATGGTGTGCCCGTGATTCAGCCTCATTATGTCACGGCGTGTTGTTGGAGCCAATTTATCGCGCCAGTAGTCAAGACGCGACATCTGCTAATCGATTGATTGACCCAACTTTAGACACGATAATAATACTATAGAACCGCTTCATTTTATTATCGAACGCAGATCTTATATGTAATTAGAGACAGGCGGAATAGACACTGGACGAGTTCACTATAAGTTTTTGCAAATTGTACTCGTCCGAATTAAATGACAGTTAATTTATGACATATTTCCATTGTTAATTATTTTATCGTAGGTTACAAAATTATATTGTGAATTTTATTATTATTATTATTATTTTTCTTATTTTGATATTATTGTTATTAATATTATGAATTTGCACAAATTGACATTATTTTACTAAATTGATTGACATTATTATTTTGACTCCTCTATCGCATTGGGTCTTCTGTAAAGATAAAGGTAGATTATGTTTTATAAATAAATAAATTTTAGATAATTTTCACATAAGTTTTTAATTATTCTCCACTGTTTTTTGAGAATCGCGGGCCGTATATCGGAATTGCAATTAACTAACGGGATTGTATTCTACATCAAACACGTCTAGATAACATATATATACATACACAGTAACCTCAAGTTGAACTCGTAAGCTATTTCGCTAATAATAAAGCGCAGTATAACTATATATCATTTCTTATGCTATCTTCAGTTCGTCTCTGATTACAGTACGTAATTTTTTGTGTGCATAACTATCCAATTACTACAAACTTGTCAATACTGTTGTTTTGATGCAGTGGGTTCGTATTACGAGTGAATAAGGTTGTTTTTCTAAAAAGAAAGCTAGTGTTGGCGGTATGTGTAACTTTGTGTAGGTGGAACAAAAAGTGTAATGGTGGACCTTAGATGACGTAAACGGTCATTGAACTCGGAAGCCATGATTGGTTTTTGGGAGTCATGATCCGACTAATAAATTCTATTTTTGAATTGCTATTGACTCGTATGCTCTTTCCCCTGGCCATAGACAGCTTGATACTTTTACGCCCTTGTATTTGTTGCTGCTTGAGTAATCGAAATTAACCTTTCATTCTCAAGAGGGTTTTTTTTTTATAAAAACCTATTAGAATCTACTTATATTAATGCACTTCTTTAAGATTTTAAATATAAATAAAATATTATTTTAAGTATATAATGTAGAAATATGAATATAAAGAAAAAGTTCATTAAAAATTAATCAACAATATTGATATAACATTGATTCAACAAATGTGCATTCGAGATGTGTTTGTATTTTATTAAAGCAATATTTACTTGATCTTGTTTATTCAAACTGTTCGTTTTAGATAAGGTTCGTAGTGCACTTGGGCAAATAAGAATAAAGTTGCGCGCACACTGAGTTATACAATTCAAGAGTAAAAAAGAAGTGGTAATTTGATTTCTTTCTAGCTTTGTCTATGGAAATACCCGTGCATCTACTAACAAGTCTGCCGCGAAGCAGCGAAGCATTGTTGTTTAATTTAGATATTTAATTGTGACCGGCTGTCATGTGACATTAAATATCCAAGAAGAAAAAATCACGCATGCTCCGCTCACGTCATATTAAGTCTCCATTCGTCAAGTCGCGCTTCTCGCTCTTTTATTAAATATACAACTGTTTTTGGGCAACGTTTCATAGAATTTTAATAGGAACCTACGATACGAATTTATTGTGAAATTGTAATCTATATAGGTTCTTTAGTTAATATTATAAAGAGGAAAGATTTGTAATTTTGTGTATGTATATGTATGTAACGAATATGTGTGTGTATGTAACGAGTTGACTCAAAAACTACTGGTACGATTTCAAAAATTCTTTCATCATTTGAACGCTACATTATCACTGATCGATAAGGCTATATAACATCACGCTATGACTAATAGGAGTGGAGCAGAATTGAAAAATGTTGCAAAAACGGGAATAATTTATATGGCCAGACGTTTGCGGAGTCGGCTAGTATTCCATAAAAACAGAAGGGAGCAAACGTGGACAGACATTGTAAACGTACAGTTGCCGTGCAGCTCATTACCTACGCCCACGGCATAGTGTGTCTAAATATAGATGAATTTCTAGCCACAATGACAGCAATGCAGCGAAGCGAGCGCAGTTTCCGTGAGAGCTGGCGAAGGTTCACGTATTTGTGGAAACACAAAGCGGCGTGAACCGCGCGCGCGCATACAAATCGCCGATCAGATGCAACGATCGTCCTTGCATCGTATCGATTCGTTTGAATTAGGAATGATCACGTGGGAACGTATTAATACGGCAGCGACAGCTTTCGAAATTTGAATTTGAATTTAGAACAGAGAAAGATTTTTAAGGGACAGACTATAAATTTGGGAAGCGAGTTTTATTAAGTAGATTTATCCTATTCGATGTTCAATTTATTAATTAAGGATATTTTCGAAAAAATTCGAAAAATAATTGATGTGTACCTATGACATATGTCACAGTAAATGTCATAAATAACCGGTACAATGAGATAGTTCATTGTAATTCTTTACAAATGAATAAATCAATCAAAACACTTCAAAAACGGCTACAAAAAACCACTAAACCTACATACAAAAACAATTTTCTAACTTTAAAAAAAGACAACTCTACCTTACGTTGGCGAAAAATTAATTTAACTTAAACAAATAAAGGGGTACGCAGTGTTGTGATGTTATCCAAACAAAATGAAAAAAAAAACAACCTCCAGACACAAGACACATCGGAGTACACTTCCCACGTGTTCACGTCGGACCCTCCAACCTGACCTCATAACAAGAAAAGCCCCACGCTCACCACGCACCGTTTAACATGAGTGAATACTAATGAGTGAGGACATAAGTGCTGGCTACTGCTGACTTACACGTGATATTTTCCCAAGGTTAAAATCCGGCTATTACGATTATTGAGGAAAACTTGTTCATTTTTATTAATTTATACTAAAGCCTGGGCAAACGTTAGTACTACGCTCACGCTCAACTGTTAGCATTTATTTACTACCTCAACTTCAACTAGGGCAGTACCTACGAAGTATGCATACTAACTTGTTAATTAACTGACATTTAGTGACAACCCTATTATCGTTAAGTGACTAATAATAATAGGTAACTGGGACAATTCCACGCGACTGTTTCATTCCATATTAGGCAATTTAATACCTGTTTTATGGTAACCGGGCAGCTGATAAACGTACATATAACGGCACAGAACAAACAAATGTGTTCATCACACAAATGTCCTGGGTGGGAATCGAACCCACGACCTGCGGTTTTGCAATCAGGGCTTCTAACCACTCGACTATGTGGGCAGTCAATAGTATTATTAAATCCTAATACTCTTACTAAACTATTATCAAACACGTTGCTTAGTCCTGCATTCATACTGAACCTGAAACTGCTGTAAGTTAAAATAATTTTTGCAATTAATGTTTATATGTTAAATAAATGAAAAAAAGTACTGCTTGCTCGTTCTTACATTCATCACAGAAAAAGTGCCCTTAATACATGTAGTCCGTCATTATATAACTATGCGCCATTTTAAATATGAATACTAATAACGTAACATCACTAAGAAGTCGCCATAGAAATAGAAAGACATAGAAAGGCCATTATTATGCAAAAATATCCGATAAGTACCCCATTTGCTAGACGCGTGACGAAATAAATTGTAGGCGCCGCCAAATGAGTTGAAACCCCCGTCCCGGGCACTGTTCCGAAGCGGACACAGTACTTATAACCAGACGACGAAAAAGTTAAGTGCTCTACACAATACATTATGTAAATTTTTAGATAAACGAGAGTCCTGACAATTGTTTCACAATTGAGACTCTCATTTTGAGGATGTTTAAGTCATAAGCTGAATCAAATCGAAAACGTAACTTCACAATGTTTATTGCATTTTCAGATTTAATGAAATATGTAAAAAGAATTGTAGTAGAAAATGAAATAGTATATTGTTTGGGCAAATTCCATTTTCTAATCCTGTATATAGTTTAATGCGTTTTGTAGAGACGGTCTCTGAACTAAATAAAAACAGCAGTAAAACGTAATGTCGTTTATTATCTATGATTTATGAGTATTCCATAGGTCACCCTCTATTTTCGAAATATATTTGATCTGTGATTTATTACTATTTAATAGTAAACAGATAATATAGTTTATTATTTTCATTATTTAGCCCCAGTTTGTCAACTTTGCTCTAGATTTGCTAAAACAGATTGTTAAATTAAATAACTTTCTTGTTGAACTATCGTCCGTTAATAAAATTAAAAAAAAAAGTTTAAACATGTCGGTTTACGTCAACAATTATCTGACAAAATTATCTGTGACTATAAGAGATAGTAATAAACAAGTGAACAAAATTAAGTCAGATGGTACTGATTTTCCAAGGCTTTCGTTCGTTTAAAAAAAAAACCCCAACAAAAGTGTAGTCTATAATCATAAAGTTTTACAATGTGCCTATTTTTATTACAAATTACATATACCGTCGAGCCTCGGTATACGCTTGAAGCAACACCTTGACCACTCGCGTGCGTTTCAAATAAATTTATGGGAACGATGCATCTTGACTTGACATATTTTCGAATATAAATGTGACAGGCCAGTTATCTCCCTTTGTCTTTCAGAATCTAATGTGCGCTATTATTCACTCTGAATACCTAACCCGGACGGCGTCTGCGGTATTTTTAATACCGTAGTAAAAATAGGTAATTATGTTTGCTGGTTTTAGCCTTGTTTATAGCCGAATGAGTTCCGCTACTGATATTTAAAGTTTCAATGGTTCTATGTCATGGGTAATTGCACTGAGGCGATCTTGAAATTGTATAATCCATTGTAAATATAAGTCAATTTTAGTGTAAAAATTAAGTAATAAATAATTAAGCAATAACTAATGTTAAGGACTGTAAAACTGTAAATTCTTTTTTTAAATTTATACGCCGTAAAAGGGAAAATATGGATTGAACTAACAATGCTGTAACATCTTTAAATGTATCCATATTTGTGCAAATAAATGTCTTTATCTTTATCATTGGACTCACCTGTCATCTGGAGTTGTCTTCTGGATGCCGGCGTGCGCGGAGTCCGGGGCGTTCTGGAGGCGCGAGGGGTTTTCGGCGTCCTTGGAGTCCGGGGCGAGCTGCCAGCGCTGCTGGTGCGTCTCGACGGTGAACCCAGCACCCTTATATCGGTATTCCCGACACACGCTAACGCCTCAGCCGCGGTCCGCGGACTGCCATTCTCTTTATCCTCTTCACAGAACTTCACTGGCGAGTCCAGTTTCGCCGCCTTATACGCGCACTCGGTCTCGATGTCGAAATTGAATCTTCTTATGAATCTCTTCCTCTCCCTCGCGTACTGTTCCGCCATCAGACGCCTCGTCTCGTCTCTGTCGGGCGCTCCGAACAGACACTTGCAGCTACCGCGTCTTCTCCTGGGCGTATTGGACGCGTTCCTCAGCGCCGCCATCCCGGTGGACATCTCGAACCTGCGTTGTTTCGGTGTGCGTCCGCCGGCCGCCATAGTCCCGAGTCAGGTGAGCCTCGACTGGTTCGCGAGAAACATCTGACTAATAATCTTCCGAGAGAAAACAGCTGGCAGGTAGAGAGGTACGGGCGCGCGGGGGCGGGGGCGTAGCACCTGGCGATGGCGGGCGAAACCGCGCCAATTCTAACCTATAAGCGTCGGACGGCGTGGTCGCGCGCGCGCGCTACTGCTCCGAATGGTCGACTGACGCTTCGTTTCCCGCGCATCGCCGCGTGCGCCGATTTCGGCACTCACTTCTACTTCGCGCGCAAATCAACAATGGTACCAAGGACGCTTTTTGTACGTCTAGGGATACAGGTGTTGTTAAAAGGGGAAGAAATAATGATATTGCAATACTCAATGGAACCGTAATATGAATAGATGGTGCACGATGACTTATTAGTGGAATGCCGAGTTACGACGATATCTGTTGTTTAGGCGATAACACAATGTTATTATGTAAGCGTGTTGTGCAGTGACATTGGCATGAATTTGTTTCATTATATTGTTTCTTCAAACGCCGTTTTGAAGTGCCCGTTAAATAAGACTTAAGTTCGATGTCAAACAATACATTTAAAATGTTTTTTCACACTGGCTGGCTCAGATAAAAATAGATTATTCAGTCTAGTTACTCATGATTCATGTGTATTTTAAAATTAATTATGTAAAATACATAAATAGTCGTTGGTATATAACATCTCTGTCACATAACAAAATAATATGTAAATTATAATCGTCTTTGAATCCATAACTTAAAACACAAAATGGCGGGAAAGTGATTAAATATGTTATTGCCTACATTTTTGCAAACACTTTAGTAGGTACAAAATTGCAAGAAAATTGATAAATAATAATAATTGCTTATCTATCATTAATTGTTCATTGAAATATCTCTATTGGTATATGTAGATATAGGTTACTGTATAAGGATTACTGTATAAATTGAATAAATTCCGTTACAGACCAGGTATACGAAGGAGATATTATGTACAAAAGAAAAAAACAAAGACACATTTCGGATAAAATTGGCAAAGGTTATTTAAAAGTACTAGCATAAATCCGTTTTTTTGGCTTGTTTCAAGTTTCATTCATACGAGTACATGGAGTACAAAGATACCTGTTGCCTTATTCTACTGACCTTTTCGCTCCTAACCAAAAAAAGAAGACAGCATTATATACGTACCACGTATAAGTGTGTACCTGCGCATAACAACAGAATTTAAATATTTTTAACAGCAGTAATAAAAGAGCAATAAAACGATACAATTAAATACAAGAAGGCAATTTCGTTATAGCAAAGGACAGAGCGGTTATTAGATATAGAAATAATTTGAAATGTTGGTTAAAATAATTAAAAAAAATATATATGAGGTGATTCTACATAAAGCGGGTAACTCGATGTCATCGGTCGATAGATAGGAAACGTTATTGTTTTTATTCATATTTCATTTTATTTTGAAACAACTAAAAACGTTATATTCATGAATATAATGTTTTTTGTTTCAAATTGCATATCTGCAACCAAGGATAGCGCAGGAACTTCCGCGGACGCCCTTGAAACCGAAACACAAATTGATTTACTAACAATTGCTTTACCCCTAAAATAGGTGTAACGGCTTCCTTTCCATTCTAAGTATGTTCTAGAAAGTACCAATATACGACAAACAAACATCTGTACTTACACAGACGTCAAACACTTTAGTGCTGAACATTCAAAAGCTTTTAA